>JAVTVY010053672.1:0-27833 GCA_036873755.1 Hanleya hanleyi
ATGTTTCGATCCAGGGAGATAATCAGGATTCAGGCACTTTCGAAGTTTCAACATTACTGCGCAGACCGGATCCCTTCAGTATTAAGCATTGTACCATCTTACTATTTCGAGCATGGTATCTTAAAAGAGATATCTCAAACTAGCCCAATAAACAGAACAGAATTAGTATTCGTTCCTAATTATAAAATCTTAAGTATGTTTCATAGCCCATGCCAAAGTGTCAAAGAGATTTGTCTTCGATTCCAGTACCCAATGATGACACGTGCAAAAAAATAAATAATAAAAAAAACTACTACAAAACGAAGACTAAGGGTCCTCCATACATGTACATTCATTTTCAGACTAACTTTGCTCATTTCTCTTGCATTATAACAACCGACATAAGTAGAGTTTCTAGAAATCTTGAAACTCCTGAAACTTAGATTATATCTTGGTGTTTTTCAGTGTCTCTTTTTCGATCTTTTTCGGTCAGATTCGAAATTCTGTAAACAAAATTACAAATCAATCGTTTGTTCTTAGTAACAATGGACAAAAAGATCCTCTTGTCATTAGCTTACAATTATCGGACAATGGTGGACGCCAAGATCCTTCAGGATCTCTCGTTTAGTTTTAAAATCTATCTATCATTCTGTGGATTAATTTCATGAACTAACGTTGAATTATTATATCCCGATGTAAGATTAAAAGTCAGTCAAAGTGAATAGGCAACTGTTTTCCCACATTTTATATCAAGGTTGACGTACGAAAGATTGATGACCAGACACAAGTTACTCCATATTAGTGTATCGTCCGATATCCGAGTAATCATTTGAACTGTTTTTTAGACGCAGGAAGTAAAAAAGTTCATTGATCACTTCGCTTATCCAGTCCTTGGGAATGAAGAAACAACCAGTTTAAAACGGCCGGAACTATTTTGTACAAGAGTTCCTCAACCTGCAATTTTCCTCCACGACTATCTTTTTGAAGGCAACATCACATTGAAAAGTAATTAGTCCTGGAGAAAACGTTGGGAGTTAATCATGGCATCTATCCATAATATTTTAACAGATTGTTCAGCAGAATATTTATTGTCTGTGAGATTGTATTCCATCAAATTCGTCATATTATACATGTATCTTTCATTATGGTGAAAATTGAATCATTATTGGGAAAGGATTAATGTAGGATTTAGCAGACTTCATTCGAATGTACATCAATGACATCCCTAGTCAGGAACACACGCAGCTATGTAATATATATATAATATATGGTGGATCTTTCTCATTTCCTGTGAATAAGCTCTCCTTTGTTTGTTCAATGTAGGAGCTTATTGTCTGTGTAGTGGAGACTTAGATTAGATTATAAAGCAGGGTTAATTAGTCGACAGATATGCGGTTGCTCTCACACTCCTTCCAAAAATGATTGGTGCTTTGTCCGAATTTTCCAACCGGAACATACATGCACAATGAAAATTCATTTGTTAGTTCCAACGCCATGACCGCCCTTTTGAGTTTATCAATTGCATTATTGTAGGGACGGAGATGAAAATAAACAGCAATTTTCTCGACGACATCAAAAGGTTCCATAAGTGAAAATAATTTCTTTCACGGCGAAAAGGGAAACATTAACTGATCAAGGGTTGGCGACAACATTAACCCCCCCCAATTCGCATGTCAGGTACGGTTAAACCATTTCTAAAGCTCGAAATAATATGTCATATTACCTATTGATAGAATAATTGAAGTAAAATATGGTAATCAGTTTTGATATATATTGCTTATGAGTGACAATTAGCGATTAATAAATTAAAATGTTATATTTTGTTGCATATGGGTGGGGTATTTCAAGGGCTATCACAACTGCTTTGGGACACTTTTTCAGCATGGTTCGGCAGAGTCAAATTTAGGGCCCTTTCTGGATTTGGCAGGTGCACCACATAAGGTATAGTCGAGATTGCAGATGATTACAACGCATATAAGGGAAGTGGGAAAAGGGGCCGACATACTGACAGAGCCATATGACTTCACAGTATAGTCTTCTGGTTAAATGGCCTGGTTAGTAAGAATCGGTCCTTAAACGCTTCTTGGGAGTATACACATGTTTAAAGGTAGTTATTAGACAAACCCGAAGCGAGCGTAAACAGAACTTAGGATGGGAATTGTCCCAAGAGCTACAGTACATGTAAACAAACCCTACCCAGGCCATCAAGGCAATATCTGGCTAATTGCCAGTCTGCCCGTAACAATATTTAATGTATGAACATTCCACTGTTTGATCAGATCGACTTGCGTACAGTATTGTGATAGTGGTACAAGAGAGCGTCTTCCTGCTATAGCTCACATTTTTCTCGCTCAGAGAAGTCCAGTGGAGATCGAAACAATGTGAACCATTAATTATAAGTGCACTTCACAGACTATGATTATCAGGTAAGTTTGCATATCTCTTCTAAGCAACAGTGGTAACATGGCCTCGCTCATTCATACACTGCACCTAAAAGTCCAGAATGTACATTATAGTGAACCCGTCGAGACTTACTCGCGTCTTGGGATGTTAATCCTTCGCTTTGGAGATGACTAGCACGTTTCGCAGTTCTTACAATAACTACATGATGTAGATGGTTGATGCAGCAGTTTACGGCTCCCGTTCATCGAGTCTGACATCATATCCCGTCATTCCCTTTCCCTGCATTAATTACTTGAACTGCAATACAGCTGAGTATACCTGGATTTATCCACTGTCACCACAAATTATACAGCGTTTTAAAAGAGCTACGTCATTTAGGAAGAACTTCGGGCATTCCCCTATCACGGCGGGCGCGTATCTTACGGTACAGTCACTCTTCAGGATAATTTTAAGTACTTACCGGAGCCTGGGGCTAACAGAGTGATATAAAATTCTCTTCTGTTGCATAACTTCTCAACGAGCCTGGGTGTCCTCAGTGGTGCCAGTTCTGAGGACTGTAGGAACTTCACATGTTTAGGATGTTGGTGCGAGCGGCTACACTCATTTTATGCATTATAACAAATTTATGAGCAAGAGAATTCGATATTGAAGAGCAGAACAGGAAACTCTACTGCGTGTCACATCCGGCATATTTCAGAACCCATGCCATTATCACGTTTCCGCACAATGTTACAAGAGATTATGATGATGGAACCTTCTCTGAACAAAATTACCACTTTCATAGACTCGACTCACAGTGCCTAAGGTACACAAGATGTTACACCGAAGAGATTTTCATGAAAGATAGACGCGTTGAAGTGTCAAATGCCGGAAATACATCAAGATATTCATACGAAACACAACATAACAGCTGCGATGAAAAATATGCCAGCGCACTGACAAGAAGACACAAGCAAATGTACTGACTGCATATCTCTAAAACATAGCAAGAACCGAAGCTGATCTTTGTGATGATTTGTACCCAATTACAACACATATAAGGAAAGTGGGAAGAGGTGCCGACATACTGACTGCGTCATAGGACTTCACAGAATAGTCTTCTGGTAAACCTATTCTAAAGCACATACCAAGAATCTAACGATTCGTGATATGTGTTGTATCTCAGGTACACTTTTATTGTAGATTCTCATGTGGACATCTTGAATGACATAATCACAATGTCCTTAGCATCGGCTTGAGCGGTATTAGATACAAAAATTTAAGAGCGATGATATAATAGTATACCGGTATCAGATCTTTTAGTTTGGTCGACCACCTCACTCGCATAAGATTCCTGTTGAATGACCGAGGTTTCCAAATAAAAAACAACACGACCAAACTCGATCGTGGTGAAATTAAAAATAGCCCGAGGACTACGGCATAATACGGTATTAATATAATTCAAGTTCTTATTCAGAACATTTTTTTGTAAGGCCTGACGCCGACCAAGCGCGTCCTTCTACACTACGTTTACCAGTCACAAAACTACAACCACAATTATTTGTACAGAGTGCAAGCCTCGGGGACGAAAAATCCACCAGCAGAATCTCCCCAAAGACAAGTGATATTACAGTGCTAGACATCACATTCCTGTTGCTTCTCAGCAAACTGCATTGAAACCGCTGCCCACTCAATCACCCGCCGAAAACAAGGATGATGGAAAAAGATGCCGAGGAAATGACAAGAATTGAACGCAACATAATAAGGGTGGTAGAAAATATGCCGGCGTACTGACAAGAAGTCATATGACCCCACAGGCATATATATAGGCTACAGACTGCATATTTTGAAAAACATCACAAGAACCCAAAACTGATCCCTGTGATTTGTATCTCAGCCACGCTTTCATTGTAGCTGTAGAAGTCATATGATCCCACATATACAAATGTCTGACTGCATATTCCCAAAAACATCGCAAAAACCAATACTTATCCCTGTGACTAGTTGTATCCCAGTCAGGCTTTTATTGTAGCCATTCATGTGGACATCTTGAATTCCCTTACAAAAAAATCTTATAGGATCCTATAAAATTTTGGCCCAAAAGATTTTTAATAGGATCCTATAAGACAAAATCGTATAGGATTTTTTAACAGGATCCTATAAAATCTTATAGGATTTCTTAATAGGATCCTATAGGATTTAGTTATGAAATAGATTCTGAGAAATCTACAGGATTTCTCTACAAACTTATTTCTCTACAATCCTATAAGATTTTGGCCCAAAATCCTATAAGATTTTTTAATAGGATCCTATAAGATAAAATCCTATAGGATTTCTTAATAGGATCCTATAGGATTTAGTTATGAAATAGATTCTGAGAAATCTACAGGATTTCTCTACAAACTTTCTATGAGAATATTTGGAGGAGTGATATAGGTCATCTTTTATAGTAAATCCACGAAATATAAAATGCCCCTGTATTGTAAAATAGTAAATGCATCAGAAAATGTATTAGCGTAAACGTTGCTGGTTTTGGATATAGCACAGATATGTTACAGGGAAAGATATTCTGGTGCATTTACTAACGCATGGAAATAAAAAAAAACAAGCAAATATATATAATAAATATTTTCTTTATTAAATACATGTGCGCTATACAGAGTATCATAATCTCCTTCAGTTTCCTGTAGAGCTTCTGTTCGCCATTCAGTTTAGATTTCATGCCATCCCAAATGGCCTTCTCGGAACCGAGAAAGCTCTTCTGGCAGTCATCTGGAAGAGAATGAAATAATTTGCAGTTAGCCATTGTGAGAAATAATAACAATCCATGAATGGGGTTAGATTGAAAATTTTCCATACAAAGATCAGTACTTTTATTTCTTAGCAATTAGAATACTTCACAAATTCAATCCAATTTTTGTTCTTCAAATTAATGAAGTTTAAGTTCAAGTTCAATTAACTGTCTCATCAATTAGCTACATTCTTAGTCAGTTAATACCTTTGTATGATTGGCCTGTCCCAGGATGTAATCCAACCTTTGCTGGAACCCACCAATCTGAATTGTGGACTTGTGAAAAATACATGCATATAATTAAAACCTGATCAGCTGTATATAAGTTTCCGTATGACATGCAATCCAGTTCTTCTTTTTTTAATACACTCAGGATGATTGAATAGGTTGACAACCATCAACGGTAAAGAATGGAACACATCCGTACGATTTACAAAAGATTTATGAAGATGTCTATTATCCTTTCTTTAGTACTCCATGATATACAACAAGGGAGATAAACCGTTTGTGTGATATTCTAACCAATATATACAATGAAGATATCAACCATACCTTAGGTGTGCTAATTAAAGTTCCTGTCAGTCGAGTGGCTGCTTGAAGTGAGCCGAGTTCCGTGTAGCAGCTGCATGCTGGAATATGAAAGTATACAATGTAAGCCATTAGAATTGAAATGAAACAATCATGTGAAGTTTTATTTGTCTTTGTTAATTTCTGGTTCAACTAAATAGGTTTTCAAATAACAAATAAATGCTTATTAACTACAAATTGTATTATTAAATTTTTGAAATGAAATAAATGTATGAAATGAAATGTTCTCATTTCTCAAGATGTGGGTAGAAATGTACAATTGAAGTGTGCGAAGACCCTTAGCGTTGGTAATGAATAGTGCAGTCAATAGACAAGGGAAATATAGCCTGTTATAATGATTCAAAGTCTAATCATAATTGGTTATACTTTTTCTGATCACAGCAAAAATAGGTTATGCTAACATTTTATTATCAATATACTTTAAAACATATTTCTTTACCATTTTGTCAACAATTTCGTATGGAAATATTCTCTAATCTTCTGGAAGGAGCAAGAATCAATAAATTTTATACATCAATTAACAGTTCAAAACAATAAGATAATTTATTTAGAGCTACCATCCACCCAATCAGTTAAATCCCACTGTTTTGACATGAACAGGAAGTATACAAGCAGTTTTGTGATAAAAATGTCTCACCCTCAGGGGATTTCCTCCAGGGGCGCATGTCAATACTCATATGAGGTCCATGAGCCTGGGGTTTCCAACCTGACAATTCACACAATCATGACAATGGCAATCCACGCTGCCTTGATGAACCTAGGTAGATCTGACTATGATATTAACCCGGGGCTAGGGGCCGTATGAACCCATGTACTTCAAGATCCTCGTGGTGTTCATATGAACAGTCACAATCAAAGCGTGACTGAGATACATCATTCTCTAGATGGCGACTTTACAAGGATTATTATGGATTAAGAATACTGTGTTATTATATTTATAACTTACTTACCATATCGAACTGAGTCCAACATCTTTCTTCAAAATGTTGCAGGAAATAAAAAAACAAGATGATCTGTGTGGCAGATTTAAACTTTGCAATGACGAACATGAAACTCGAAATTACGAAAGTGTTTGACGAAAAATGTCAAGTTCTTGAAGGATGTATATTCGATCTGGAGCAAGAAAACACATCTCTTAAGGCTGAAATGAATAAAAATGAAAGAGCAAATGAAGACTGAAAAGGAAAACACAGAACGAGTGATAACGTCGAGCACCCGAGCTGAGAAAAAGTTGAACGACCTGGAACAATACACGCGTCGTGCATCTTAGAATCTGGGGTATATCCGAAGATACGTCAAGTGAGACCAGTGAGGACTGCGCTTCTAAAGTGGTTGATCTTCTGCGAAATAAACTCAATATGGAGGTCTCAACGCGAGATATTGACGCCGCTCATCGTGTTGGATACCGTTCTATCGACAGACCCGGCTCACGCGCTATTATTGTGAAATTCATTCGTCGAACTCACAAGGCACAGGCCATTAGACAACGAAGACGACTAAAGGGTACATCACACGTCATCAGGGAGGACCTGACCCAACATAACCAATCGCTTCTCTCCAAGACAAAGGATTGCATAGAAGTAGATACAGCCTGGTCATCCGAAGGATCTATCTTTGCCAAAACATTCGACCTAAGGGTTCACAAAATCACATGTGATGGAGATATACAACAAATGATCAACACCCTCTTGGAATCTCCTCAGCCTGGATCTTGGAGTTACAGAGGAAGGGCGCGCAGTGCTCCAGGTAACCCGCGACAGTCTCAAAGGATGAGCAGGAGCCCACCCAGAACCCGTCGCCCAAGTCGCCACGCCCCGAGAGATCCGAGACCAGAGATCACTCAGAAAAAGAAAACCGAGGGTGAAGAAAACAGGCGTCCAGCGACAGCCGAAACGTCTAGACTGATCGCAGCCTCATCTTCGAGCAACAGGGAGGATGGTGCAAACTAAATTTGACACTCTACCTCTTCTCCAGAAGTGAGTAAACGTATACGATTAGTTAATTCACTCCTATAATTTAAAATGCATGAATTCGGTGAGTGTCATTAACAAGCTTCCACTAACATTATAATCACTGTTCGCGTGGAAGTTCGCGAGTAATACCTTAAACAGAGCCGGCATAGTCGATCCAACTTATACTAAGATTCGTTTATTGGTTTGTATATTTTCATTATTTTTCACATGTACATTAATTGAAATAATAGTGTATCAATGCTGATCTCTAAATAACTGGAACTGTTCAGGACCTACACACTTCGCGGTGGGAGTGTTCCGTATGAGTATCCGGTATATTGTGTATATGTATGTTCTATGTGATTTGTTCAATGTTTGTTAAACTCATATGTCTATTGCTTGACAAACCTACCCGACTATGACTATTGTTTTCAAAATATGTTGATATTAACATTACCAATTATGTCTATATACATAGTCTGGATGGATGCCCACCCTATCCACATTTCACATGACAGCAGTTTTATGAATCTACACTCTATACTTTATAAATGTGTTGCCTTCATAGTCGATATGACATATGGAATAAATAATTTAATTAGATTCTATTTATTAGACAGCCATAATCAATTCTCATCTTCACGTCAATACTTCCCAGAGCACCACCAGCCACAAGTTTCTCGCATGATCTATAGCAAAGTATGGCGGAAGCAATAAGTATCGCTAGTATGAACTGTCAGGAGTTAGCTAACTCGACGAAGCGAGCAGATGTTTTCCACTATATGAAAAAGAACAAAATATTCAATAATATGTTTACAGGACACACATACTGATAAGAATCTCGAAAATCAGATCAAGACTGAATGGGATAAAGACGCTTGGACAAGTCCCTTCCGATCAAACGCACGTGGTGTGATGATTTTATTTAACAACAATTTTGATTATAAAGACCATCGTGTTGATCCCGATGGAAACTACTTGATTTTAAGCCTTAACATCTATGACGTACCAGTTACATTGGCAAATATATATGGACCAAACACTGACAAACCTAGTTTTTTCAAAAGTTCATAAAATCATAACAGAACTTGGAAACCCTTCAACAATCATATGCGGAGATTGGAACCTAGTACTCAATCCAGAGCTGGACACAGAAAACTATAAAAATGTTAATAAGCCACAAGCCAGAAAAACAGTTCTCGAAATGATTAACGACAATGATTTTATGGATATATGGAGAACAATGCACGAGAATGAAAGGCGGTATACGTAGAGACGGAAAAACCCTAGACTGCCGGCTAGGTTGGATTTTTTCATTACTTCCGCAGACATATCAAATATAACAACGGAATCTGATATAAAACCTGGGTATAAAACCGACCATTCTTTGATAGTTATTAAATATAAATTCACGAATACGGATAGGGGTAAATCCTACTGGAAATTCAACTGTTCTCTTCTGAAAGATCCCGATTATTTGAATATAGTGAAAAATGAGATAAACAACAATATCGAAGAATATGCTCCTCTAATATATAACAGAGAGACACTATTCAAAATGGATCGCTCATCAATTCATGTCACAATTGAAGCCGACCTGTTCCTAGAAACAGTCCTAATGAAAATTAGAGGAGAAACCATTAAATATTCATCACGAAGGAAAATTGAGCAAGGAAAAGCAGAAAAAAGCTCAGAAAAGGAAATACTGGAAACTGATATAGAACAGAACGTCGCAGATGTAAGTATAGATGATTTGACGAAACTGACCGAAGTAAAAACAAAGTTAAACTAAAAGATGTAATAGCAAGGTCGAAAGTAAAATGGGCAAATTTGGGGGAAAAACCAACAAAGTATTTTCTTGGACTTGAAAAAAGAAACTTTACCGATAAAGTTATAACTAACCTTAAGCTTGATAATGGGGATGAAATATTCGGCAGGGAAACAATTAGAGCCGTGCAAAAAAAATACTATGATAAACTATATACTGGATAAAGATCGAATGTAAACATCCATGAAATTAGAGAAACCTTGGATTCACTTGATATCCCGTGACTGGCCACAGAAGATGCTTCGAAACTAGAGGGTTTAATCGGCTATGAAGAATTATGTACTGCACTGAAGAAAACAAAAAACGAAAAAAGGTTCGGAATTGATGGATTTTCTATCGAATTTTTAAAAATGTTCTGGAAGGATCTTGGGAAATTTGTTTTATGGACTCTCAATACAGCGTATACCAAAGGGGAATTATCAATATTGCAGAGACAAGGCGTAATCACATGCTTACCAAAGCCCGGCAAAGCAAGACATTATCTTAAAAACTGGCGACCAATAACACTGTTGAATGTAATATACAAATTGGCGTCATCGTGCATTGCGAATAGATTAAAAACAGTCCTAGATAAGCTAATCCACGAAGACCAGAATGGATTTGTCCAAGGCCGATATATAGGAGAAAATGTTAGGTTAATGTATGACCTCATGCTGGGGACAAAACACGAAGATATTCCTGGCTTATTACTACTTGTAGACTTCGAAAAGGCATTCGATTCTGTCTCTTGCCTCTTCCCACTTCCCTTATATGTGTTGTAATTTATTGATGAAGTTCTGAAATACTATAACTTTGGTGACAATATGCGAAAATGGATTAAAACATTTTATACTAATATTCATATATGTGTGTTACAAAATGGTCACTTGTCACCTTTCTTCCAGAACACACGTGGCTGTTGACAAGGCGACCCAATACCCCCTTACATATTCTTATTATGTGCAGAAATACTAGGCATGATGATACGATCAGATAAGCATGTCAAAGGTATAACGATTGAAAAAGTAGAATATAAGATAAGCCAATACGCGGACGATATTCAGCTAACCCTTGACGGTTCAGAAACTTCTTTGAGAAGATCTCTAGACATTTTGGACCACTTTTACAAAATATCCAGGGCACACTTTCATCAAACTACTTACGAACATTTTTCTTCGTAACTCATGCGTATCTTTTTTCGTAAGTAAATTCGACTTTCATGAAACTTCGTAACTTAAGAATCTTCGTAACTTTGTGCGTAACTTTAAGGCAAGTATTTACCTGCCGTAAGTTCAATATTTTTCGTAACTCCGATTGAAAGAACATGGCGGCCCCCATATAGGCGCATGTGCGCGATATACAAGCATCCACAGTCTAAACACGAGCCTTCGTTCACTGCCGGGACGAGGGTTCTAACTTTAGTAAAAGCCTCGGGGTTTAGAGGCTGCAAACTAGTGCGTCGTACAGTTGTTTTTAGCGAAAGTGGTGTTGAAAACAGGGGTCTTCGTAAGGATGCAGTCAAAAGTTTCGTTGTGAGACATGGAAAACCTCGCCTTTTACCCACCCATCACTCAAGCCATGCATGTTCTTCAAGTTACAAATGATTTCATAGAACCGATGCAGAGTGACAAACCAATTTTGATTCCCACAAAAATGCAGAATTTCACGTTGAAACTGACACAAACAGACGATACAGTACAGTGTTTTGATTGGCCCAGTTCAGGGAAGAGTAAGGGGGAATAACTTTACTGTTTACAAAGCAAATCCAGGAAAAACATGACTTTTAACAATGAAAAATATAGGGTTTTTTCACTCAGATGGTGACAGCCAGTTTGGATGTCCTCATATGAGTGAAAAAATGTAGAGGGTGACATTGAAGGCAAATATAAAATTTGACCATGAATAGATGTGATGTAGATATCAAAGGAAATACTATTTAAACATAAAATAGTGAAATTTTGCCACATAAGAGTGTATTATTATTTTATTAGTATTTTGTAGTATGGTAAAGGAACAGAAGTTGCAATAATATTGTTATTATATTATATTTCATTGAAGAGAGAAATGTCTATAAAAATTAGAGTCAGGAGAACATGGGACAACATTTTTTTTATATTTTATAGTCAATGTTAAGATCAGACACACGTTTGGCTGTACGTTGTAAAATATTTGACAGCTGTATTCAAAAATTTAATATCTCACAACTGACCTGCAATACTTCATGAATATATGAATATATTACCGAAGATCTCCAGATTGCATTTACAAGATATTACTCTGGAAAATAATTTAAACTTTTGTTAACTTTGTCAGGTTTCATGTCCATATGTACCACCCCAGTTTTGGAAATTCAGTTTTTCAAAATGATTTATGGAGAATGATCATGAAGTCTTCATGTCGTCCAGTTGGCAGTTCAGAATGTCTATTTCAGGGAAAGATTTGTTTAACATTTGAACGTTCCATTTTATGTAGATGTGTTTACGTATGCACAATAATTTCTGCAGGGAAATAAACTTTGAAATATAACTGCTATCTGAAAATGGTAAATGCTTTATATTTGTTATTGGAAGAGGGCTATTAATATATTTAAACTCTGAAAAAATTGAAAATTTAGATCTGGTACAACAAAAACTGACCAAAAAAATAAAAAAGTTTAAAATAAATAAGAAATAAAAATTTAAAATGATTTATCATAGAAATATTTAGCAAATGCAAATGTTCATATTCATACTCGATATACATTTCTCGCAATTCTCAGGACCCAGGTTTATCATGCCTAATAATCTCTGGGGGATTACACTGGAAGTTCAATATGTACAGACCCCCAATAATACATATTGTGAGATACTGCAATTTTTTTAAGACATCTGTGAATCTATTACAACAATGGTCCAAGTTAGATTATTCCTTTAGTTTGAGAAATTTTTCACTGAACAAAAATCCAAATCAAGGTCATATTTGGGGTAAGTACCTATTATAATGGATGGCTGTTAGAAAACCCAATAAAAATAAAGTTGCAATAAAACATGTGAACTTTGTCAGTTACTAAAATATTACTAGCTCCAGAACAAACATTTTTACCCACTTTCAAGATACACAAGAAAAACCGATACATAAATTTCTTCCCTCGCTCTGGCTGCTCCCACGTATATTTCACTTGAATTGTTCCTTAATTGTTACAAGTCCCCATTCATAATCTTCTTGTTTTCTGAGACAGACATAAAGATGAACATAATGCACTGGAAGTATGAAGCACAATTACTTTAGTAAATACAGCAAGTGATAGCTGGGTTACTTGCATGTCAGATATACCCTCTGATTGCACTGGGTTGAAATCTTGGAGCGCAAGTTTTATGCACATGGATCTCGGCCAATCAGCATCATCCACTTGTAAACTGAGCAGAGTGGACTCGGCATGTCACATGTAAAAAAAAGGTGTTGACTCCTGTGTTCTTGTGAAATAATTTAGCATAAAACTTGTTAGTTCTTTCACAACTGGACACATTTCCTCATCTCTCTCATATGCAGATACGTGCTGCTTATGTGGATCAATCCCTATAAAATGTGTTTGCGCAAGTGTGCCATGATTTTCAGTCCAATATCAGTTACACCGACAGGTTAGGAGGCTACAAACTCTGATAATGGGAGAATGTCATTCTAATGGGAGAATGTCATTCAGAAGTGTTACTCAGTTGCTGATCTGTGAAGGGTATTCCTTCAGCTGGCTCCTCTGTTGCACATCAAGTAATGTGTGTGCACCAGCCTCTCTCTGACCTTGTTGAACCATGTTTTTATATTGCTCTATATGTTAATAAATTACAACTGCTAGAAACATCTCAACAGTTGAATGATTTTGAACTGACTGCATCAGGGGTTTCAATCTGTATGTTGTAGAAATCAAAATTACATGCAGAATACTGTGGCTTAAGAAATAATTTGAGATTATTTATCACTATACAAAGACGGACATTTTTGATGGTTCCCATCTGCGCAAACCCAATCAAATCAAATCTTGACAGATTTGCCTGGGTGAATCTGTGCTGGTATACGAGTAGCTCCCTACAGTCCAGGAGCGGTAATTTCTTTTTTTTTTTCTGTGAGTTGTTTTGTATCTTCCTGTGGATTTCGATAGCTGATCATGATGTCTGAATATTGTTGTGACACCTGATAAATGAACCAAACTTATATTCTCTTCGGTGAGCTTGATAGGCCATTCATATTTCTCAATTTCCAGGATCCAGGTCTAGCTATCTTGCCAAATAGACTGGGGATTATAATCAATTATTTGCTTTTCTTCTATTTTGATGGCCTCAAGTGGGTGGGAATGTTATCACTATATATTCTTGTTATTTTCTTCTATTGTGCACCTAAAAATGCATAATCTACTGGGTTCTTTGCACTATAGTGATTTACATTGGTTTATGTTTACATTATATATGAACAACAAATTTGAATTAGATCTGATTCAAAGGAATGTTTGGACACAATCGCAAGCCTCAATCTTACATACCTTTTAGCGGCAGATGTAGGCAACTGTTTATATAATGCAGTCCCCACAATTAGGATTCTGGCTGCAGCAAAAATTATTGTGGAATTGAAGCATTTAACACAATGTTAAATACTGCATTGTTAATTGTTGTGGCTAATTGAGGGACTGTACTGTACATTGTAACAACCTAACTCTGATGACCAGTGAAAATTCATTTTCTTTCAACCACAATTCAAAATACTACAGAAATATACATCTAACATGCAGAATGTGATGCCATATAGACTTTTTAATAGTCACATGCCATAAAAGGCAAATGATTGGCCACCATGGGATTTGGCCATGCGCCATTGTATGTAACGGCTAGAGCCAGAGAGAATGTATACAGGGGAATGATTAAACTCGTGATGATGATTTCTCGTATACCAATTCAAATTGTCAACCTCTGTCAAATGTGACTATTTCACTGACCAGCTATTAAAGCTGGAGCACTATCAGCTAGTCATGGACATTCCAGTCTCCCTAAATGTGTGGAAAGTATGTGAAACCTGGCACAAAAATGTTATGCTTTCCATTACCTTCATATTGTACAAAGGATCACTATGCTGACTATATTATGCATATTTTGGCAATCCAGATATATTTGGCTGGCGCTAAAATTGCAAGTTCAAATTATTCCCCATAGATAAGCATAGAGAGAGCTGGAGCTGAACCATCCCACCAGTCATCCCATGCAGCTGCTGCTTGGTTGTGAAGCATATTGCATCCCATTCTTGTAGTCTTTCAAATTACAGGGTTCATACACTTACAGCACAAAAAATCCAGGATTATTCCAGGACTTTCCAGGTCAATAATTCTAATTTTCCTGGAGTATTTAATACAATAACTTACAACAAAGATGATCAAATTAATGAAGTTCAGGAACAAATTTTGGCACATAAAGGTGATGTCGCATCATCTCCTTGAAGACGAAAGTATAGTTCTTCCAGGAGTTTCCAGGAGTTTCCAGGAGTTTAACTCTATTTTTAAGCATTTTCCAGGACTTTCCAGGTTAGCAATTAAATTCCAGGAATTTTAAAGACTTTCCATGAGGCGTATGAACCCTGAATTAGGTCACTGTCATCTTGAAGTGAACTCCATCTAGAGACTCTCATATGGCACCACTGATTATGCGAGACATTGAGATGCTCACCTAATTTATTTTCAATGTATCATGTTCAAACAAGGTTCTGTTGTTTTGACCACAAATTTTTCAGAAGAAGTAATTCTGGAGTGAACTTAACCTATACACAGTATAGATTCTACACCCCAGTGAAAATGTTTGATCAGACTCGATTCCTGCTTGTGCATCACTTCATAATACAATTTGTAATGGGGCTTTAACAGAAAATTCATCCTAATAGTTTCATCAGTGTGGAATCCTTTCAGGCCTCCATAAACTACACGTAGTATCATTTCAAATAATATCGTGATGCCAGCTCAATTTGTTTTTGAGAAACATGATGTACATACTGTGTTCACAATCATATATGTCTTCTGTTCAGCACATTCAACATGTGACCTTTGGAAATGAATAATAATAATAATAATAATAATAATAATAATAATAATACTTTATTTAACGAGGTGAAATCATTTGGTACAAGTACCAATCTTCCTTGAAACCCTCGACGAAGTCCACACTCACACACAACATGCACACAGACTTACAATATAAACAAAATAATAAGATCGAACAGTTCTGTCATGTGAACAACTATTAGAGACACACTCTATGAGCAATGCCGGAATCATACATTGGAAAAAATCCAAGTTTCCATTCGTCTCTTGAAAATATTTAAATTATTTGACAGTTTAATATTTAGGGGCAACTGGTTCCAGAGAATCACGCCAGAATATTGAAGTGAGCGCTTGAAAGATTCGGTCCTGGGTTTGGGTATAATCAGATTTTTTGATGATGTAGAACGTAATTGTTTTTGAAGTACCGAGGCAGTTGAAATGAAATTTTGAGACAAATATTCAGGTGCTAAGTCATTCAAACATTTAAACATCAAGATTGATTTATGGAACTTTATCCTTTCATAAATGGTCATCCATTTCAATGACCTGAAGAGTTCATGGCTTGGGGTACTATAGTTTGCATCTAGTATTATTCTTGCTGCATATTTCTGGAGACGTAGGATACAGTCGAGTGACTCTCTGGAAGCAGAGCCCCATATGGAACAACAATAATCAATTAGTGGTAAAACATAAGCATTATAATACAGAACTCGTGCAGCCAATGGCAAATACTTCTTAATTCTTTTTAACAGAGCAAGCTTGGATGATATTTTTTTGCATTGACTTCGGATGTGTGAATGCCAGGAGAGCTTTTCGTCTATAATAACTCCCAGTAACTTAGTCTCAGATACATTTTCAATAGATGTTCCATTTATATCTACATTTAATGGCCTACCACGTTTAGCTAAATTTTGACAAGACCCTACCTTCAGGTAGGGTCATGGATCATGGTCAGTCCAGAGTAACCCTGATTCTAACTTGGAGGGTGAATTTATGTGTTATGATAATGATGATACCATATTACCATATTGCTTGACAGCAATACATTATTGACACTGCATGACCCTGAAACTCAAAGCTGGTTACCAACCTACTCTCAAAGTACTGGTGAAATTATATGGGGAAGTACAATAGAACATATTGGTTGTGTCACATTATTAGTTGAAATGGGAATGGTACTGGACATTTCAAAGAACAGTATAACTAACAACAAGTTTGGTTACCGAGTCCCGTTGATTGTAGTGTACCATGTCTATGGTACCTAGAGTGTACATTGTTCATTTATTATTATATGGGAAGCCGATAATCATTTTCTGTTGCAAATACTTAGGGAACAAAAGTATAGAGAAGAGGGGGAGGGGGGGATCTGGGGTCTGTGGTAAAACACAACCAGCTGGTCTTCATTATGGTACATGTTGGACAGCCCCCTCTTCTCTTATAGTTTGATGGTAGCTGGTGTTTTACATTTAATATGTGTGACATTTTCTATTTATGGCATATTTATACCAGGTAATGCAGCATCAAAATAACTATTAGTATTGAAACAAATCCTAAGATGGCTCAAAAAACAATTTAAGAAATAGCCCAATGAGCCTAAAACCCCTGAGCGGTGGTAAATTGAGAAAGACGGGGCATATAGCCCAAGTTGATATAGCTGTATCTATGGATTTGGAAAGCCTTGCTGTTATTCTTGGTGAGGCGAGGATGATGGACAGTCAGACAGGTGGACGGACGACACTAACAATGGTCAAATTTGGCTGAGGGAATTTGGTGGACAGTTATAAATGTTTGGTTTAAAATTAAAATGGTTTGATAGCAGTTTGTCTGTTTCAATATGTATAATGACACATGCATGCCATAGAGTATGCACAATTTATGCAATTTGGAATAAAACTACTACAATTTCAACTTTTTTTCTGCGAAGGCATTGTTTTACTGTCCAGACTGAATTATTGTGTAGATACATTATACTGAAGAGGATTAAAAATTTTAAGCTGATTGAAAAATCATGATTGTGTTTCAATATGCTACATCAGAAGCGAATAAAGTAGAATCATGTTGGACACACCGGTTCTCATCAGATCACCGAAGTTAAGCAACATTGATCTCGGTCAATACTGGATGGGTGACCGGGTGCTGTACTGGCTGGGCTGATCAGTGTCCAGGATAATAGGAACTGTGGACACTCTCATGTTCTGGCACATGTAGGCATGTCGTGATATGACTGAAATAATGTTGAGAACGATGTCAAAGCCAACTCACTCACTCACACTGGTTTGATAAGTGCCAGTGCCATCTACATGTAGCTATTCTGATATAATGTCATAAACACTTCCAGCTGATTAGCTTTTGGTGACATGTACATGTATATGTGACAATGTAATATTGGATTTGACAGATGGAATTTTAGCATTTATTCCAGAATTGCATTATTTTGCTGTCTGAACTAAAATGTTTCATCATGGTTATTCACATGGATGTACAAAGAAAATAGTTTGCTACAATTCTTATTTCATTATATTTGTCACTATAAATTGATTAGTGTTCAGCTGACAAATAGTGAAAAAAGCCACATGCATGCTTAGACTGTTCAGAAGAATCCAATCTAACAATTGAAGAAAAGATTCCAATCTAACAATTGAAGAATAGATTCCAATCTAACAATTGAAGAAAAGATTCCAATCTAACAATTGAAGAAAAGACATACAAATTTTGATTCTGTTCAGAACATCGACAGCTAACACATGTATATAAGCTTACATGTACATGTAATGAATAGTGATGTTCATTCTCTTCATAACATTCATCTGCATAACTTATAGAAAGCAACTTGCATGACTGGTGTAAAGCCATACATATGCTCATTTTGTTCAGAATGTTAACTAACAACTACATGTACATGTATAATGAGAAGCCAAACCAATTGATGTTCATTCTGTTCAAAACACCCCCAGCTATAAAAACTGAGTGAGTTGAAATACAACATTGCAATCGGCAATATCTCAGCTATCCTGGCTATACTATCAGTTTACAATATTTATAATCTTGCAATTTGATTATTACTATTGTCACAACTAGGTTAGTCAACTCTTACTGGCTGGAAAGTCATGTTTTGTGTGAAAGGCTGTTTGCAGCACTTTTTAAATATAATGATCAATTCTGGGCACCATCTATAATTTTCCCATGATTTTTTGTATCCCAGATTATGAAGGTTCACAATAACTTAATATAACGTGGGACCTGTAGGTTGTTGAGAGAGAAAAATTGTCACATGGAAACTGCTTCAACTCCTATTGTTTAAATAAGCTTACTGACTAAAGTGAGAAGTGTTTGTTTGTTTGTGCAAAATGCAGCTAAATCTATAGATGTTGTGGTGTTTGTGCTAAATTTGTGGTTTACCAGTATCACTGTATTGTCACTTTGTAGTTTTTAATTTGTACTTGAACATTAGGTAAATTTTGTATAGATTTTTTATTATAAATCATACAGATGAGAAAAATATCCTCACATTATTTGTGGTATTAAACAAAATTTGTGTGTAGTTTGTGGAGGATAGGAAGTTGTTTGGTTGAGGGAAATGACAGCAATGAGATACTGTTCATTCTTAGCAAAACATGGCTGATATCTGATTTATGATCAGTTTTATATCGACATACCAGAACATACTTTTGGTGGTGTATCAGTGTTATTCATCGTCACGGTGAACTTCTGACACTGGCAGTTGATTTACAGTGTGGTTGTTTGTGGTAAATTTGTGGTAATTAGTCACACTTCAAAAGTGTTCCAGGAATCTTTTTAGAATTTGATCTTACTGTATGGCATGTCAAATTTACCAATATTTTTTTCAATGAATTCAAACCTTGGAAATTATTTGGAGTTGATAATGAGAGTTCAATATAACTATCAATAAATTATATTGCATCTTACTTAGCCTGATGATCAATGATTTCAGTAAAAAGTGTTCTCCTGTACAGCTGGATGTCCACACAAGTAAAAATATCACACTGGAAAGTACTAGAATCTCTGCCACCTATGTAACTATCCCATTGTGTACTCAACTAGGTTTCTGGCTCCAGTTTTGGAGGGTTTTTCTAGCTCCGGTGCAGCCTTGTTCCATACTACGTGAGAACAACGCTACGGCTGCAAGCCAGTCACCAGATCGAGTTGTTGGGAAATTGCCGTACGGGCAATATTTGCCGAACTAATTGACCATAACCAATAAAATAATTCGATTCTATGTCCACTTACCTTTCATAAAAATCCTTGTTTATGAGTGACCGTCCGTTTTTAGCTTGGCAAGAGATCGAAACTCGGACGAGGGGGTTATACTGTCCATGTAAAACTTATCGATGTAAAGATGGCGGCGATGTGGACAGTTTTACCCCCCCCTCATCCGAGTTTCGATCTCTTGCCAAGCTAACAGCAGACGGTCACTCATAAACAAGGATTTTTATGAAAGGTAAGTGGACATAGAATCGAATTATTTTATTGGTTATGGTCAATTGGTTCGGCAAATATTGCCCGTACGGCAATTTCCCAACAACTCGATCTGGTGACTGGCTTGCAGCCGTAGCGTTGTTCTCACGTAGTATGGAACAAGGCTACACCGGAGCTAGGTTTTTCAAGCTCCATTAAATGTTAAATTTGAATTTGTCTAGAAAGTTATGAACTGCCTACAATACTTTTCTCCGAGTTTTGTCACCGGAGTGGACTGGGATTCAGTAACGTGTCCAGCGTTCTCTCATAACATGGTGTGAGATCCTTCAAATATGCCAGCTATATCTGTTCCAGATTGCCTGAGTTATAGGTCTATGTGTGTGAAATTTCAGCTTACCGCATGCGATTTATTTGCAACTTTTTGAACAGTGACACAATTTATGCTGAACTAGCAGACTAACAGATCCTTGTCATCGGTTTGCACAAGTGTTCAGTGAATGTGTACAATATACAATTTTCTGTGATAGTTTATGGAAACTAACGCTTCAACCATGCTCGTTTCTCGCATATCGAAATCCGGGACCCTCGTCATGTTGATCAAACTTCCGCATTTGTCTGGACTTTTCAGTTTTCAGATCAAATAGACATTCCCAAAGAAACTTTAATGTGTGTACATTACCTTATTATGTTCCAGTCGTTTGCCTGGCCTTACAACTTAGACCTAAACTAAAAACAGGCAGCGCTCTCCTGGCGCACATAATTCTTGACATTTCGCAATTTAATTCTTGTCCTTGTTCAACTCGCGCGGTAAACAGCTCCAGAAAAGTTACAAATTTAGGATCTGTTACGGAGCATACTTGCCCAAGAAGAAAACCTTCTAAATTATATGTTGCTTTTCCAATCTCTTTCTATCATTTTATCTGAAATATATGGGTTGAGCATGACAAACGGGCACCTGTCACTCGGACAGGGCCAGTTTCATTTACGATTGTCGCAAATCTGTACTTCCGGTCGTTACGAAAAAAAGATACGAAGAAAGTTACGAAGATATTTACGTTGACGTTCATGAAACCCGTGTAAAGTTGTCGTAACTTTTTTCGTAAATACTTCGTAGATGAAAATTTCTTACGTAAGTTACGATTATTGATGAAAGTGTGCCCTGGACTCCAAATAAATGTGGAGAAAACAAAAGCTATTTGGATTGGTGCTTTGACTGGCTCCGATATAAAACTATGTCAGGACGTGAAGCTAGAATGGGTTACTGACTTCGGCATACTTGGGATAGAATTGTCTTCTACAAACTTTCACGAAATATGGAAAATAAATTATTTAGCCAAATTAGAACAATTGAAACAGGAATTGAGTAAATGGAAGCGCAGAAATCTAACACTTTTGGGGAAAATTACAGTGATCAAATCGATGGCCTTGTCAAAACTTACTTTCCTCTTTTTTGCTTTGCCAAACCCACCTGGCCACTTTATCCAAGAGCTCAATACTATACTATTCAGATTTATTTGGAACGAGGCAAACGATAGAATCAAAGGAAATATACTAACACAAGACTATAGATACGGTGGATTAAGAATGGTTAATATAAATAACTTCATTCACAGCTTGAAGATATCCTGGATCGAAAGACTACATTCCCAAAACAAAAAATGGAAAACTATAGTCAGTCTCAACCTTTCAGAAACACCCCACATATGGAATGTGGGAGACGAATATATCAAGGAAGTAATAAAAACTATTAGAAATCTATTCTGGAAAGATACGTTTGAAGCCTGGAGAATCTTACGTAAAAAACTGATTCCCACCACCATAACTGACATTTTGGACGAATCGTTAAAGTTTGTTTATCAAAGACTGGTTCCAAAAGAAAATAATGTACATTAGAGATATTCTTAACAGCAACGGAGAGTTGCTCGATTTCAAAAGGCTGAAAGAAACATACAACATCAAAGGAACATATCTGGATTATATGCGTGTCGTGAGATCAATCCCTAAAGAATGGACAACCATAATAAAAAAACAGTTTCAGTTAAACTTTTACATTACCCGAACTATGGAATTGAAAAAAGGACTTTGACAAGGCAAGAAAAAGGGTGTAAAATATTCTATGACATAATTAATAATACTAGTGAGCCGTTTAGTCAAAAAGCGGTCGAAAAAGGGAATAATATACTTGAAACGCAAAGCGACGTGAACTGGGAAGATGCTTTCATAAGTAATGCCACTACTACAAAGGAAACAAAATTAAGAGATTTCCAATATCGAATACTGCAAAGAACATTATGTATAAATAGTTTTTTACATATAATTGTGAAAAGAAATGGCAACCATTGCTCTTACTGTGCATCAGAAAAAGAATCGATTGAGCATTTTTTTTTTATTTTGTCCTGTTGTACAAAGTTTATGGTTCGATTTGCAGATATGGCTGAATGAAACAGCAAAAATTCGCGGTGATCTCTCAAAACTTAATATAATAGCAAGTTGGGGTAGACATCAGCACTTCCTAAATACTCTGATGTTGGTAGCAAAACGATATATATATACAACAATAAATTTAAGAATTCCACGCTATACTTCTAAACAAAATGCAGCAACAGTTCCAAATTGAGAAGACATTATCCTCCATAAATGACACTGAAGAAATAGTTGCTATGAAATGGATCTCAGTTAAGTACCACTTTGGATAAGTGGACTTTGGCTGACGCCGTCGACATAATCTTTATTTATCATCGTTTACCAAAAATGGGCAACTACTTCTTTTTATCTCAAGATATCAAATTCCATATTAAAGATTTACTTGTTTATATCTCCACCAGTTTGTTTGATGAAAACACATTTTTGCTTTATATACCTATTTCTAATATGTACGCTGAATTATATATTATAGTTGCATCATACTACGTGGAGACATTACCCCAGGGTGATATATCTGTTGATAATATTTAGACATACATTGAAAACTTATTATTATTATTATTTTTATTGAAAACTATGAATGGATAAACCGATATCAATGCATGTATATAATCTTAAGATATTATTGTGTGTATTCTATTGGGAGACTCCACTTCAGAAATTCCATTGTATGTGTGTTATATGTATCGCTGTGTATATGTGTTGTGTGTACTTGTATGCACGATTTCGTGTCGTGTAACGTCATGTTTGGTAATGTAGAATGTGTGTTTATATGTATATATATTTCCATTGCATTAATAAAAAAAAAATCTTCAAAGATGTTTGCATTCAGCGTATCGCTACCATTAACAGAATTCATAATTTAATTGCAAAAAAAAATACTTACCATATCACTAGCTGCACTCATCACCATCTGCAATACAGTTCTTCAAACCGCTATAGTTCTAGCTTAACATGAACAAATCCACCTGATTTTTGCACTTGTGGTCAGCCATTTTGTTGTTGTTGTTGTTTTAGGATGATGGTGGCGCCCCCGGTGTTCAATTAAATTATCAAATGAAATGAGCATTAAATATATTTTCAATATATATTGGGGATGGGATGTCAGGGGGAAATGACCTTGCGGGTAATATATCTGTGGTAATGTTCTGCAGTCATAATCAAAACGGAATCAGAACTAATATGTCAAATTAATTTCTGATGGAATAATCGAAGTAAAATACACTGGGTGAATGGCTCAAGTTTCCAATTTCGAAAACTCACCGGAAACCTATTGGGAACTGAGCGACACGGTTTCCAAGCCAGTTTCCAGTAGGCTTCCGGAAATGGTTTTCACGCAGTGACATGTATTGCTTATGAGTGGCGATTAGCGAATAAATAATTGAAATGCTTCTTGGAGGTATACACACGTTTAAAGATAGTAACAAGACAAACCCACAGCGAGTGTACACAGAATTTAGGATGGGATTTGTCCCAAGAGTACATGTAAACAAACCCGACCCCGACCATCAAGACAATATCTGGTTAATTCGCCATTCTGCCTGTAACAATATTTAATCTATGAACTTTCTACTTTACCTGTTTGATCAGATCGACGTGCGTACAGTATTGTGATAGTGGTACCACAGAGCGGCTTCCTGCTATAGGTCACGTTTCTCTCGCTCAGAAAAGTTCAGCGAAGATCAAAACAATGTGAACCATTATGCACCTCAATGACAGCAATTACCAGGTAAGTTTGCATATCGCTTCCAGGCAACACAGTTGGTGACAACATGGCCTCACCCATTCATATACTGCATCTAAAAGTCCAGAATGTACGCTTTACTCAACCCAAAGAGACTGTTAATTGCGTCCGGGTAAAAATCCCTACCTACAATAATTACGGTACAATTAAGATGTTGATGGCAGAAGCATCTGTGCATAGCCAAGTCGAACACTACACGTGTTGCATTGTCTGATCAGTTTGTGGGTGATGTCATAGCTCTATAATATCCCATGGTCCATATTAGAAGAAGTACAACTGTATGACCTCTTCACAATTCAAACTTGATTAGCTACTCAGAGGAAATGAGTATTTCCCGTTTAATCAATACAACCAACACTTGCCATATTTGGAAATCACACGGACATCAAAGAAAATCATCGCTGCACGGTGTTGCCAAGCTCCTATCTTGATTGGCTATAGGACATCACGTGCGTTTACGGCTTGAACAATTTATCCGATTCATTAGGTTAAAAATGTAATCAGCCTCAAAATGGATGGATTTTGTAGCCTCTCCCCTGTGCGTTTTTTTCAGCAGGGAAGATTACCAAAGCATCATATGTATTATATTTGACGATAGTGGGATCGTCATATACAACGAATGCAAGAATATCTTGTCAGAGAAATTTGTAACTCTGCCCGCTTGGACGGCTTTTCTGTCTCGCCATTGAGTGTGTGTTGTACGCGGAGAGGAAAATGACGTCACTGTGTGACGTATGAGTGACGTAGCGACGCTCACGAATTTGAATGCTGCACAGCTGCAGCCATGGGATAACGTCATGGCTCGTGCCCACGGTTCGGTGATGTCGCATAGCGTACGTTGGTAGAACGCACCATACGTGTATACGCTTGCTGACACGGCCGTGGAAAAATAAACGGCATGCCATGCCGTTTATTTTTAGAGATCAACTCCTTCTATTTTCTCGTGAATGGTGGAAACAAGTTTAGTTTTTTGTGGTCAAATGTGTTTCATTTTGTACCTGTTGTAACATATGTCACTTTCGCCGAGTTTGAGAGACATCAATTTCAGCCCAGATTTGAGGCTGATTACATCTTTAAGGTAAATGACGGAACGTTAGTGTAGTAGTTAACTTGAAATGTAACGATGTGGCAGATGCAACATTTACATTTATTCTTGCAGAGTTATTCAAGTGAGATTGGGGATATACCGGAGAAGTTGAAGGAAAAGATGCTTTTATTGAAGGAATCTAGAGCCGATAATACCACACGAGCTAATTTTCAAGGTTTTCAGCGATGGAAACAATAGGCTACAATTAACGGCGTGGTAGATATTTTACCGGCAAAACCCTTTTGCGTCGCACTGTAGAGGAGAGTGGGGAGACCTGGGACACTATTTTTGTGATGTCACATTTATTTCGCATCCGGTCCAAAGTATTTAGTTGTGCAAATCAGTACGTGCCATGCACCAACCTGAAAAGAATACCCATGCAATGCCACAGTGTTTAAGTCACCAAACCGAGCGTGTTATGATGTGGAGACGATTTCATTTCAGCTTATTTTTGGGGTGACTTGGGACAGTGTATGGAGAGATGGGACAAGGAGTTCGGAGATATGGGACAGCCGATGTAAAGACTTTAATGCAATCAAACTAACCTTTTTATTTAAAAAAAAATAATGGCTTAACATGGAAATGTGAACTTGCTAAAAAATTATCACTTTGTGGACAGAAAGTAATTTCATATCGCAATATTCTTCGAAAGTGCAGGAAGAGATGGGACACTCTCGGGGAGACACTGTGTCCCAACTCTCCCCAGGGGGCACCACTTAGCAAACTTTCTTGCTCACCTGTCCATGGCTGCACAAATTCGGTCGGTGTCATGTGTGACCTATATAAAAGACAATCCTGTGTCAAGATATCGGCATCATATACCTAATATTACACCGTATGAATAAATGAGCGTGGCCTCCAAAATCTAGTTTTTCAAGTTAAAAAACATAAAAAGAAAGATTTACTCACTTCAATGATTCCAGGAAACATCAGAATGGTAAATGTGGGAGGCAGTATGAAAACAAAACAGCATATGTAACCTCAGTCTCCATTGGCTTCCACAAGGGTATCAAATAAGGCGTGTCCCAAGTCTCTCCTGTCCCATGTGTCCCCACTCTCCCCTACTTGGCATCGATTATTCAGGACCTGTAGTCCGGCTGATAAAGTTTTCTATTCCATCAGATGGGCTCATCTGATAACGGATACAGTGTCTCCGACTGATTCTAATCTCGTTAAGAACTTTCTTGAGGGAAGGCAGGAGGCGATTAGCAAAGCCAGTGGACAAGAAAGAACCGGTTACTGTTGATATGTTGCGTCAACTTTTTATTAATTCATACGAAGTAGGAAATGTATATAAGCAGAGAATGATTTGTGTTTGTTTGCTAGGTTATGCTGGTTTTCTGCGTAATGGTGTATTGTTAGCAGTCAGGAGGTGTGATTTATTATTCGATCCTTCGCACATGTCGATTTTCATTGAGAAAAGTAAAACGGACGTTTACTGGAACGGTTCCTGGGTTCTTGTTCCGAGAACGAATTCGGATATATGTCCGGTCAGAAAGATATTCGCAGTGGAGCGACATTTCGGATGATTCAGACGAATTTCTTTTCCGGAGTATGACTAAAACAAGTAACGGTTATAGGTTGCGCACCGACAATAAAGCTTTATCGTATTCACGATTACGTGAACTGTTCAGGGAAGTTTTCGAGCCTATTGTGAATGATATAATTGTTATGGGCTACATAGTCTGAGGGCGGGCGACGCTAGTGCCGCCGCTAACAGTTGTGTTCCTGATAGGTTATTTAAGCGCAACGGTAGATGGCGCTCTGAATCAGCAAAAGATGGGTATATCAAAGATAAATTCATAGAAAGATTAAATGTGTCGCAGAATATTAATCTCTAGATTTTCGTCCCGTTCTTTGTGTTTTCAGTGTGCGGTCCCAGTAGCAATACCAAATATTGAATTTGTGGTTATTATTAGGATTTTAGTTTATTTCATAAACAAATGAAGCGGGACCGGAGAAACATTAGTTCTCTCGGTTGAAGTATGAATTAGAGAGAAATTATTTTCTCTGGTTGGTGTAATGTGTTTAGGAAATCAATTGCTTTTGTTTAACAATTGGGCTTGCCCAGGGCGGTGTTTTCCCAAGGGGAATTCGTGTGGTTTTCATTCAGCACGTATGACTGGGACCGTGCTGCCAATTTTTTCCAGATTGGAAATTAATTAGAGGAGAGCATTAATTACTGATTATTATTAGCTAAAAATGCTGGTGAAAGAAAAAATTGATTTTTTCATCGATTACCAATATAGTATGAGAATTCTGTAGTATATACGAATTTACATATCTACCTATTCAGTAATTATTATCACGGATTATTACTAGTTGGAGTGTTGGTGTAAGATTGTTTTGCATTGATCATCTCAGATTTATTGATCATGTGTATGACTATCTATTCGAGTATGAGGCTTTGTATATAGGTTTTTATTTATCGATCGATTCAGATAATGATGATGAATTATAGATTAGCTAAGTCATATATACAGGGCAACGTGTTATACAAAAAGATTCATGGAAATCATACTATTGTGTGCATAAACTGTATTAAGTATGTGGTAGGCGCATTCAAGTGACCGATGATATAAATAACCGCTCT
>JAVTVY010053673.1:0-27687 GCA_036873755.1 Hanleya hanleyi
TTTTGGGTAAACAGTATCCAAATTGTTTGTTCAGGGTCACACCTGAATTCCTGCATTAACAGGTGAGTCGAACGCATCAGGGGAGACAACTCTTGTTCTTTATAATGTGGTCTTTCTCAAAGTCAGGCATACATGTGTTTGCCAAGCTCTCTTTTCTTGTAGCCTTCTCTTCTTTCATTTGCCTTATCCGCATCGGTTTTAGCTTTGTTAGCTTTTATATAGTTTTTAAGTTTAATTGCTTTATTGTAGATTTTTCTTCTTTTAACCTCTGGCCTCTGTTTATATGATCTTTCATAATCGCATTGCTTTTGTTTTGTTGTAGGTTTTTGCAGGCATATTAGCCAGTTTCTAGGGGTGCAGGGAGTGCTTCAAGTTTCTTATGCTGTGATGTTCCTTCACCGAGATTCAGTCTTAAGACTGTGGATCCAGCTGTCGCTGCCGCATTGGTAGGAAAGTTCATATTTTTGACACTGAGGCACAGAATGCCCTGTTTGTTCCTTCTGACTTACATGTGTTTGAAATTTGGTTTCAAGGGCTGGCTGCTGCATGCAATTTCATATTCAATATTTTTCGCACCAGTATTCTGTCATTGTCATCCAAATTTAACCACTTGATGTTGTTTGCACTCAGACTTCTAGATTTCTTCCACCAACTAGTATTAACCCCTCCACCACAAATTATAGCATGCCTTCTACAACTTCCACAGTTTCCATCATAACAGTCAATTGTTGCATCCAACACCTTAATCTTGAAAGCGACGTTGAAAGCGACGTTAAACCCTATTCACTCACTCTCTCACTCACTCCAACACCTTAGGTAGTCTTTGTACTATTTCAGTTATGTCCCCTGCATAAGTTTGTTTCCAGCATAATCCTCTTTTCACCTCACTGACGGCAAATTGTGGAAGTGGGCAGGTAGGTGTAATGGTGGCGTGGTCCTGTTTTGCCTTATTTCACATATCTTGCAGTTTCCCAGCATGCAACAGTCTCAGACCTATCCTCCCCTGCTCTGCTGGAGCCTTTTGCATACTTTTCTGCTAAATCCGGCTTCTTCGACTCCTTCGGATGTAATAGTTTTGCCTTCCCAGACCTTCAGAATTATGTAGGTATGGCCATCATAACCAACTCTGGTGACTTTGCTGAATTCCTCTCTGTCATACCTGGGGTGCCATGCTGATTTTGGCTCATTCTGTTTAGTTGTTTCCACCTCTTCAGAGTTTTTTTATGATGCCTGAAGTTGAGGGTGTCTCCTGTGCATGGCAGACTTTTTGGGGAAGTAATTTATGACCCAATTTGAACCGGGTGACCAAGCTCCCTCGCTTTCCTTTCTTAACTCGCTTCCGTTTCTTCGAGTTTCGCATGCTGATCTGGTGATGTTTTAGAGATGTGATGAGATAGCCATGTAATTGGTAAAGTTTATATACTATCTGTCTCTATGACAAAAGTGTGTGTCAATTGATCTGACACCTTTCATCATAGGCTGATCACAGTAATGTATTGCACGTATCACCCTAATGGATACACATGATTATGTGTGTTATGGTATGCAGGAGTGAAATCAGGGTCTTGCTATTTATTTTTTTTGCCATTGCCTGGCATTTATTTGTGTATTAGATGTCCCACTTTCATACAGACCAGAATTTGACAGGTACACATTTTTAGTTTTTCCACTGAAATATCATATTTACCATAAAAATCCCCAAAATCTGAATTTTTTGGCATCTTTTTTAAAAATTTATTGAAAAATCCAGAAACAGTTTAGGGATATTTCTATTTAGGTATAGGATTCACAGATGTATGCAGAATCCATTTTGAGACTGATCAGCTCCTCAGTGACAGGAGTTTTCTTGGTTTAGGCAATGCCATAAGGCACCTCACACTATAGTGAATACATGTGTATTGTGAAGAAAGATGGGGTAGATGTAGTTAATGGTTCATATTCCGAGACATATTTGATGGAAGTAGCTCAGATAGGCTAACATGAAATGGTAAGTGGACAGGTCACATGCCTCCCAAATTTCATTTGGATTGGTTGAATTTAATGTGTCTAGTAGGGCTCGGACCACTAAAAAAAAGTCCCTAGCCGTTAACCCCTCTAAATAACCTCTGCCATAGAGGACAAGTTTTTGTGCTGATTTTTTCCCCAGCTTCCTTTTGATAATGAGACAAGGGCTTGCATGGCCAACATTAAGCATGACAAGTGCCTTTTTGAGTTGTGACTTTTATTTTGAATTCACTGCATAATTCATGCCAGTCTGAGGCACTATATGCAGGTGCGTAGACTCTGCTTTTTGGAGGTAAGTTATTCGCCGGAAGTACAGTGCTTGCCAACAGGACGCTCTGGTTCAAAATTTTGATGGGCGACCCCCGCCAAGAAGTAGATGGCGATGCAGGACTTGAATGGAACTACAAACTGCCAAGAGATGAAAGTCCAAAAATAATTAATAAATCAGCCAGGTGCACTTTCATTAACATGGCCGTCAATGTAAATTTAATAGTGGTCCGAGCCCTAAAAGTTCATTGCAACGCACGCAAATCAAAACATGGTGCCTGCTAACACCGGCGGGTAAAACAAAAATTTACTCGGATCTTAGTACGGAATAATCTTTCTGGTTCAGCTATGATTTCGTCGCTAGGTTTTATCGAACAGACTGATAATTCATGAATATATATTAGGGCTTTCGAAAACAATATATTTGAATAGTCGGTGGCGATATATTCAACATCTACTTCAAACATCACATCAAAGGGACGATCGGACTCTCCGACTTCGCTGCTAGAATTACGATTTTGTATTTCCCCAAATAGTCAAGGAATGTACCGCCGAACACAGAAGAGTTCCTATTTTCGTTTCGTGAATGCATGATGAATTATCGACTTATATTTTCAAAAAAATACGCATTGGGTTTTCGGAAGCAGGACTTCTCTAGGTGCACGATCAATCGCGTGCCTTGAAATGAAATTAGGCGAGTGATCGCGCGCCTCAAAAACGAATGACTGGCACACTCACCTTTCATGAGGTTGTTGTAGAACTTTGGTTCCAGAGAGCCCACAGCCATATATTTATTATCAGCAGTCTTGTATGTGTCGTAGTAATAAGTCCCTGTGTCTAGAAGATTCTCTCCCCTTGGTCCGCTCCAGATTCGTGTCCCGGCATTCTTCGTGGTCCACAGAAAACTGGCTGAAATGAAGCTGGATAGTAATCTTTGTTGTGCAGTGTTATTAGTAGTGTATAAGTCTCTATTTAAGGCAGTTACAGACAACTTCTGACAAATAAATGTACTTCTCATTATGTTTCGACAACATTGAAAATCAAGGATAAAATTATGAGGTTACCAGACTTACATTGCATAATCTGGAATTTTGTATGATCTAACGATTTAACCCTACTCAATGTATGGGACTAGATAGGAATTCCTCGAAGAATGTGAGTATTTTCATACAAAAAGGCACATATTTGCTAAGAAGTTGTCATTTTATTCAAAATGATGCAACATTTTTTGGAATAATGATAAATCGGACAATCTAATGAAAATGGGGGATCACCAGGTTTTTTTTTCTCAAAAATGTTGAATGCCAAGCATGGTTATAAAGCATAATAACCCTGATTTCGCCAAGTCAGTTGGCCAGCATTCCTCGTTTTGCCTTGCCATTTGGAGAACACATGATCCATTTCCAAAATCTTTTCAAAACTTGCCTTCAAAGCTAAATTTTTTTTTATTTTAAATTTATTTTCATTCACATATCCCTATTTTGGTAGATGCGTAGAAACATGCACAGTACACTTAAATTTGGATTTGTTTGGAACCTTCTTAACAATTGCCATTGTGTTTTCTCATTAGCCAATACATAGAACAACCATGAACCTCAATCAACAAACAAATAGAAGATGATCGAGTCATCATATCTTCACACCGGACTTCTTTCAATATCTCGACAAATATTTTTGATACGAAACGATATTAAAGCAATTCACGAAGAATTTTAAGATTGGCCAATAACATTAGAAACAAGGTATTGTCTAACAAGCCGAGTAGCTAGCAGTTCCCTCGCCGGACAGCATGTCTGAAAGGGCATGTTACCATTCACTACTGAAATTCACTCAACAAGGCTCTATAGTGAACTTTACATAAAGGTGGATATGAAGCAGCAGTAACTGTGTTGTAGAGTTGTCCAAATATTGTTCAGGAGGAAATAGTACATCGAGGTCAAGTTGTCCCTTAGATGTTGTGCTCACAAGAAAATATGACTGCTATTTACATTTGACCTTTGAGAATAGGTCAAGGTCAGTATAGAGTGAACATGACCTAAAAGCCTTCATAAGGCAGCAATGTGCCAAATATCCAGTCTCCAGCTTTTAATGTTATTGAGATATTGCATTCACAATGCTGTTCACATTATGGTAAATGTGACCTTTGAAAATAGGTCAAGGTCGTTCCTGAGTAAACCCAAACTAGAGGCTCCCATGAGACAGCAGTGTGCAAAATATCAAGGCTCTAGCTCTATTTGCACAGGTCTTAGAATCGGTGTTCACAATGAATTGCCACTGCTATTCACATTTTGACCTATGTGACCTTTGAAAATATGTCAAGGTCAGTCCTAAAAAATTGTGGTTTAGTCAGATTGATTTGACCATCTAAAATGAACCCTAAATATATCTTACCAAGGTAGGCTGATCCCTGAACCATACTGGCATCTATGACCTGACCTTTCCCTGAACGTGTCCTCTCAAACAAGGCCATAAGGACACCCAGGGCACAGGTCAAACCGCCCCCTGCGAAGTCAGCCAACAAATTCACAGGAAAAGTCGGCTTTTCATCCTTTCTTCCCAGAAGTGAGAGAACACCTGAATGAGGCAGAAAGTCCTGGTGATCATGTGAACTATTTTAGTATTAATATCACTGCAGTACCGGTGTGACAGAAATGGTGGCCCCTCAGACATGTCAGATATGAATGTCTGCATGCTATGCTTTAACCCAGCCCAGACACTGACATCTGAAAAGGGTCGCTTGGATATCAGAGCCCACCCTAGGTAAAACATAGGAGACCGGACACTGGTCTCTGTGGACCACCGTTTCTATCACACCGGTACTCAAGCTGTATATTGTCAGTGACATATTATAACAGTTCGCCAGTGGTCATGAATTGAAGTACACGTGTACATTAATTACATGTATTCTTGTACCAACAGACTGGAATCACTTTGGATATATATTTTGTTCTGATATACATTTATACGGTACCAAATCCGTTATCATTATAGAGGTCGTATGAAAATGATTAGAGGATTATGCCCCTGAGACAGTGGAGTACCTGCAGTAGCGATGTAATTGATGTCATGACCAGCGTTGTGTGCCATAGGTCCATGCTGACCATAGCCGGTCAGTCTGGCGTAGACCAGAGAGGGGTTATGGGACAGGAGGACGTCGGGTCCTAACCCCAGCTTCTCCATCACACCTGTGACAAACATGACAATATCAACAACCAGGACTGTATATGTAACCTACAAGGACAATGGACATCAGAAGATTATATGGGATATCATAACGCCCTTGTCTTACTTGCCCTAGAGTTAAGTGCACTGAGTGGCTCCGTGAGGACACCTGAACACCCTTGTCTGACCCCTCCTGAATGGCTCAGTCAATGAGTACAGCATAACACCCTCTTGTCTTACCTGCCCTGGGTGGCTCAAAAAATGCATCGTACATTGTAACACCCTTGATATACCTTTCCTGAATGGCTCAATGAGGACATAGCTCCATTGCCTTACCCAGGCTGAATTGCTCAATAAGGACACCAAACACCCTTTGCTTACCTGTCTTGAATGGCTAAATGAAGACATCATAACATCATAGTCTTACCTGTCCTGAATGGCTCAATGAGGATATAACGACCCTTGTCTTACCTGCCCTAAATGGCCCAATGAGGGTATAACACCCTTGTCTTACCTGCCCTAAATGGCCCAATGAGGGTATAACACCCTTGTCTTACCTTCCCTGAAGGGCCCAATGAGGATATAACGACCCTTATCTTACCTGCCCAAAATGACCCAATGAGGGTATAACACCCTTGTCTTACCTGCCCTAAATGGCCCAATGAGGGTATAACACCCTTGTCTTACCTGCCCTAAATGGCCCAATGAGGATATAACGACCCTTGTCTTACCTGCTCTAAATGGCCCAATGAAGATATAACATTCTTGTCTTACCTGCCCTAAATGACCCAATGAGGGTATAACACCCTTGTCTTACCTGCCCTAAATGGCCCAATGAAGATATAACATTCTTGTCTTACCTGCCCTAAATGACCCAATGAGGGTATAACACCCTTGTCTTACCTGCCCTAAATGGCCCAATGAGGGTATAACACCCTTGTCTTATCTGCCCTAAATGGCCCAATGAGGGTATAACACCATTGTCTTACCTGCCCTGAAGGGCCCAATGAGGATATAACATTCTTGTCTTACCTGCCCTAAATGGCCCAATGAAGATATAACATTCTTGTCTTACCTGCCCTAAATGACCCAATGAGGGTATAACACCCTTGTCTTACCTGCCCTGAAGGGCCCAATGAGGATATAACATTCTTGTCTTACCTGCCCTAAATGGCCCAATGATGGTATAACACCCTTGTCTTACCTGCCCTAAATGACCCAATGAGGATATAACACCCTTGTCTTACCTGCCCTAAATGGCCCAGTGAAGATATAACATTCTTGTCTTACCTGCCCTAAATGACCCAATGAGGGTATAACACCCTTGTCTTACCTGCCCTAAATGACCCAATGAGGATATAACACCCTTGTCTTACCTGCCCTGAATGACCCAATGAGGGTATAACACCCTTGTCTTACCTGCCCTAAATGACCCAATGAGGATATAACACCCTTGTCTTACCTGCCCTGAATGACCCAATGAGGGTATAACACCCTTGTCTTACCTGCCCTGAATGACCCAATGAGGGTATAAAACCCTTGTCTTACCTGCCCTGAATGACCCAATGAGGGTATAACACCCTTGTCTTACCTGCCCTAAATGGCCCAATGAAGATATAACATTCTTGTCTTACCTGCCCTAAATGACCCAATGAGGGTATAACACCCTTGTCTTACCTGCCCTAAATGGCCCAATGAGGGTATAACACCCTTGTCTTACCTGCCCTAAATGACCCAATGAGGGTATAACACCCTTGTCTTACCTGCCCTAAATGACCCAATGAGGATATAACACCCTTGTCTTACCTGCCCTGAATGGCTCAATGAGGGTATAACACCCTTGTCTTACCTGCCCTGAATGATCCAATGAGGGTATAACACCCTTGTCTTACCTGCCCTGAATGGCTCAATGAGGGTATAACACCCTTGTCTTACCTGCCCTGAATGGCTCAATGAGGACATCAGCTGAACCACAGAGTCGTTTCACCACTTCTATTCCATCAGGATGTTTCATATTGAGAGCAATGGACTGTTTTCCTCGTGCTAAACTGTCTGACACCATTTGAGGGGACCTGGCCTTGAAATAAACAATGAATTGATTATGTTGCTACTACAATGTGGGACTGAACAATATGCTACTTACTGTCTTATATATAATAAAATATATTCTCCAAAGAAAATACCTGTACCAGCATAGTCTGCATTGGTACGCAAGATTACAGTGATCATTTACATCGTAGTTTTTAATTTCTGATGACCACTATGGTTTATTTCTCTATAAACTGAAATCTTGTCTTAACCTGATACAATATCATAGTTAAGAAGTTTCAATGAATGCACACAATGATTTATATTCACCCTATCTACCCGGATTACTTTAGCTCCAAAATCTGCCAGTATCATCCCACAAAATGGCGCAGGTGCCAGACCCGCCAACTCAATTACACGGATGCCTTTCAAAGCCATGCTCATATGTTTCAATGCTCAGCTCACTGAAAGTATACATGTATATAGATTATAGAATATTATTGCAAGTGTAGACAACAAAATGAATGTGGAGTTGTTTGCCTACCGGTATAGCTATTATACGGGTTGCCAAATTACATGTAGCTTTTCATTACGCGAATTACAATTTCAGGCCTTACTTTTTCGTCAAAATTTATGGGCATTGAAATGCCTTTCTCACAATATAACTTTGCTGTAATCCACGGGAATCAAAAGCTATCAATTGTATAATCCCGTGAAATATTTTGCTCGAGCAGTTTGAAACGATGAAAATCACTGATCTCATGTGTGTCGATATAGAATGTAAATATTTTCGACTATCCTGTTGCCAAGGTGAAAATTATTTAGGTCGCAAGTGCTGGTGAGGTAACACTCAAATATCGATCCCTGTCTGCTGGTGGTTTTGAGATCACTACAGGGCCTACTCCTGCTCTACTGGCCCTTTTGCAGAGAATTGGGGGCTTCAAATCCATCAAGTTTCCCCTATGTCTATGACAGTTTGAAATTTGAATTCGGCTCTCGCATGAGATCGATTTGGTGAGATCACAATGTTCAGTGTGACTCAAAAGTTATCGAAGGGTCTCATTTCCAATGCAAGTGAATTCCCTTCAGACAGTGGAATTTTATGATTCTCAGTCAAGATGGGTATGGTACCGGTGCCACTACCAGTACCCAAGTCTTCATGTCTTCATTCATTCTGTTACTCGGCCATGCTTCCTCTGTACTCAATAAAATGTACAGTTCGGGACCATTATGCTACATGAGCAAAAAGGCCCCACCCGAGCTACATCCGGCAATAAAACAACCCTTTCCCAAATAGTCCCCTATATTTATGGAGTTCGGCAAGCAGTGAGGAAATGAGATTTCTACAATCCATCTTCAAAAATCAACCACAGACACAAAAAGCGCACAGATCACATGACCCATATGCTTCAAAAATTAAATCGTCCGTTGGTGTTTGAAGATGGATTACAGAGACATTAGTTTGGCTAACAAACTGTTTGCTGAACTCGATACAAATAGTGGACAGAAAGTGGGAAGGGCTTGTTTAATTCTCTGGTAGAGCTACACTACCGGGACCAGGTCTATATGGTTACAGGCAGTTTAGTAGTACATGGCATCGATATTACATAATGACTCTGCACATTATTGGGAGAACAATGAAGAGCCTGTCTGTTCGGGGACCAAATGACTTCAGCTGATCAGTCACTGGGTTTTCACTTTCTCCTATCTTTTAACCCAGGAGAGTATTTTGAACTGGTGACAACTAATTTCATACATATGTACTATATTTTCCCAGTATTCAAAGAAAGTATTATGCTTGAAATATAGTACATGTCATAGTATACAAGTTTGCTAGCTCCGGTGGGGCCATTTTCATACTGGTGTGAACAAGGCCCCAGCCTCAAGCCATTCACCAGATATAGTTATCGGGAAAATACTGGACGGCTATTTGCCGAGGCTGTTCATCACAAACATCAAAATGATTTGATATTATATGATCTTACATTTTGTATTCAGCCCTTGCTTGGAAGAAACTGTCCAGTTGAGAGCTTCACAGGAGAATGAAACTCAGAACGGCTCTACAGAACGCGTAATCTGCATGCAGAGCTGTTACAAGTGATTTAAATGAAAATGGTCGCTCTGAGTTTCAGTCCACTGTGAAGCTAATAGTGGACAGATCATACAGAATCAAATTATTTTATTGTTTATGACTTGTGGCTTTGGAAAATATTAGCCATCCCATATTTCTCCAACAACAACTATGGCTGGGGAATGGCTTGGGGCCGGGGCCTTGTTTGCACACAGTATAAAAAAAGGCCCACCTGAGCTACACTTTTGCCAGCTATCAACGGTTTAAGATACACTTAGTTTTGTGGATTCCGAACCACGGGGAGTTGCAGATCGCTTTCCTAACGAACGCCTGATATTTCTTGCAATTATGAAGCATATCTGTGTAAATCTTTTCGATCTATGTATTGGATCGTCTGTTTCTGTGGACTCAAATAAATGTCAACAACCGACCTGCATTGTTTGTTCCGCAATCAATTTGGGAAGGAAATGCCTCCGGTACTACACAATCACGAATTGATGATGGGGGAAAAAAATGTGTGTGATTTCTTCAGTGTTAAATCTACATGAAATCAGGTGGGTTTAATTGGTAATTTCAGTATATATTTCTGTGTTATATTAATGGTCAAACAAAACATCTAATGATGTGCGATAAATCTTAACTCACCAGCATTGTAACATATTGCATAATGTAACATTGTAACATCCAGATGTCAAATTTGGATTGAAACCATAAATTTATTCCATGTCATCACTTAATCAAAAATTGTGACATTGAAGACTTTGCACACAGGCAAAATGTCAGAGGGCTACGTTCATGTTTTAGAATATGAATTCTAAGTCACAGAACGGGATGGTCTTGAGGGAGGAGGGAGGAATCCATATCAGCTCCCATGGGGAAACATTTTCTACAGGTTTTCATTGAACCAAGTCTGTTAGGTTCAATCTTAAATGAATGGTCTCATCCATGTACAAATAATCATGGTTCGAACTACTGAAATGCTGCGAGAATTAATTCAATTAGTGAGGATATTTGCTGTATATGGCATGGTCAGACAGATCAGGCTGTCGTCTATGCAGAATTCCCGCTTCAATAATGGCAATCCATCAAGTTCAGGCATGTAAATATTTTGGGATATTAGTGATATATACAATCCGCTCAGTTTGATAAAGAATTATATTCTCAGTTGCTGTAACGACCGCTAGACCGCTAAATGAATATCATTTCTTGCTTTCCTGTAGCAGACATAGTGAAAAACGTGCTGAACTATTTAATGCCATTATTGCTACTAGACCTGGGTATCCAAGATAACAGCTCAAATTTATTCACTGCTCTTATGTCAATTAAGAACCCTTGTGTTCTCCGTTGTGTGGCAAAATTTGTATTGAATGTTTCGAAACATACAAGTGAGGCCCAAAGTGTGCTCTGCTTTAAGGGTACAGTACTTTTAGTGTCAGGTACTCAGTATATATCTCCATTTCACAGTATACATAATTTCGTCCAATAGGGTTCGCCAGCTCGAACTGACGCCAGGTGGTTACGTGTACCAAGAGGTAAATGGCGCATGCCCATAGTGTTTTTCTGGAAGTTACAAAGGCAACGTCATAATGTAATGACGTCAGAACTGTTCGTTTTATGATCAATCTTAATAAATCAACATCCTATCAATGCTCCCCAATCGTACATGTCGATATATAGGATCTTACGTATTTCAATTGAATTTGGTGTTCTGAGCTATTTAATAGCATTATGACATCATGGTCGCATCTGGACTCATCCATTTGCAGTCGGAGAGGAGAGATAGGTTCACTGTGTCCATTTACCCCAATGTTGACACCAAAGATCAGTCCATATATCTACCCTGTATTATGGTGCCACAATGTCGGGACCGCGGCAACATGAAAAGACACCCTGCCAGCGAGCCGGCTAATTCGGCTGAGCCAACCAAAAATTCTTTGTCATCAATGTTCCCTTCAAAGCACTATGAAGCGTTCTCGGGATTGGTTAACACGCGAGTTACTGCAAGCCTGTTAGATTCTACAAGCGACATATCCAAATGAGGAGCAGATAGGATTTAATTTTAATTAGATTGTTTTATGATGCCACGTCTTCTTTATACCTGTTGGAGCACTAGCGCCGCCTAGTGTGGCTGGTGATCCCCATTGTCAGACAGAGTTGTATTACAGAGCTGCCAAGTGTGGATGTCTACATCTTAGCTAAGGGCATTTCACGTTTCACTTAACACTACCCTTAGCTCATTGACTTCATTCTCCGTGTATTTCGCCCGACGTCAGCTTCCCCAAGCATAAGTCACATGACCACGCCATTTAAACGATCCAATGAAATTATCCGTATTCAAATATTTTGACCTGAGAATCTCAGACATGAGACATGTCAATTTCAATTGAGTGCTCGAGGCACAAGACTGGGGGATTCTACGCAAGGCCAAACCGAAGTTGTGCAAATCTTTTATTTCTCACTTTAATGGAGCATGCTTCTTGTATTTTTAGGGAAAAATCATATTACAAGCGGCCTAACATATTTGAAAAAAGAATTAAATCGGCGGCAGTTCACAGGAAAATTGTATGCTTTTTATTTTGTCATGGGGGCACTTCGAGGCCCACCAAGAAATCGTTTCAATCGATCGCTTTCTGAAGGTGTGTCTTCGTTTTATGAATGTGATTGCGCCGATGTCGGATGCCACGGGACCAATCGGATGTGACGATTAGGGAAATGCCCTAATACACTCAGATAGCCCACGTTACCACATGGGTAAGAGCAGAAGTTTCTACGTATGATCATGCCATGCGTTCGGATGATGGGATGTCTAAAATCCGTCAGTTTTACACCACATTAAATTTTGTCAAAAATCCGCGAGACCCATGTCATATTTTTCAAAATAAAAACCGAGTTGTCTCCCTTAATATGTTGAGACTCACGGCCAACCCGTGAGACTTTCGGCAGGTCTTTATGGAATAAGTTTCTTAATGTGTATCATGTGTTGCCCTTGACCCCTGCCGGGTGAAATTGTGCAAATAAATCTAATCTTTGTTCTTTCAATAATGTGTACTGGGTCTGAAATGTCAGAATGTACACTACACTGTAGTCTACAGTATATCTACTGCAACAACAACAACGTCAACGAAAACAAGTTGATTAAAACGTTCTGAATCTGTTCTGGTGCGTGACAGATTCACAGATTTAATAACATACATTTCCCTTTTTAAACATACAATGTTATACTCTTCGGTCTACTTGACAGTTTCCTTGAAGCATCGACTGTCTGCCTGTGTGATTTTCAGCTTGTTCACATGTGGACTTTGTTGTTTCCCAACAGGTGGCGCAACTCGGAAAGTACATTCTCCAACGCAAACTGGGCACTATGCTAACGTCCCTGCCACTGATCTTTCCCGATCCAGAGATATACTCAATGTGAGCTATAAACAAAATAATGACGCGAGGTCAACCAACCATGACGAAATTTACTTTTTTTATTTAAATTTAATTTTCCTGCGATCCTGGGCGAGCCTGTCGACTTTTTGAGAGTATCGTGCCATAAATTCACAGCTATTACACTCAAACACCTACAGGTTAAATGAATTACTATTTTAAGCGTCAAATCCGACATTCAATATTCAGTCATCGTCCATAAAATAATTTCCGCGTCCATAATCCAAAGACCTAATTCATATAACAGCATTAGTACCGGGGTACCAAATTAAAAAAAAAATCATAGTATATACATAGGCTAGTTTTCTGCAAGAGAGAAGCGGTCAACAGTTTTCAATGATGCCAGCAAGACATCATGATGTTCCCAAAATATCAGATCCGTATCGTTGATCAGTATTCTTAATCCATGAGTTTCATTAATTGTAAAGTCGTCATCTGGAGATTGAAGTATCTCAGGGCTTCACGCTTGGCTTTGTGGCTGTTCATACGAACCAATGATGATCTTGAAATACATGGTATGTACGGCCCCTTGCCTCGGGTTAAGCGGAATTAGACTGTGGCATCTCCACACAATTTTACGGAGAAGAAACATTTCGTTAGCAGAGTCCGCCCACAGTGTGAGCGGCTTGAGTCTGCGATGCTAGCTATAGAATGATGCACAGCCTAATAACAGTATGGTTTGCAAAGTGAACAGACAAAACGTTTTCCAAAGTTACGGTACCAATTTATTTATTTATTTATTTTATTTTATTTAACCATATTTATAGAGGGTAGCCACATTTGCGTACACTTCGCCATCCATATAAATCAGTCTTACCGCGTATAGATGACCGAGATGGTTACAGGTTGAGGGTAGCCAGTTTTTGTTTGCAAACTTTTGTACTGCTTTGCATTGTGTAAACCCTACGCTGATAAACAGCTTGTATCACTGACGTCCCTACTCTCCTGGAACAAGGAGAGTAAGGACGTCAGTGATACAAGCTGAATAGTATGAGCGTATGTAAACCGGCCGTGCTCTTGAAGACTTCCAGATTTACGAAGTGGAAGCTTGTGTGGTTTCTCTTAGTTGCACTAGATTTCCTGGCCGTTCTGTTCTGGTGTGCCCCTGTTTTGCAAAGTGAACACATCTATGGTTTATATGCCAAGTGAAACAATATAGGATATCCCGGATTTCAATGTGAACGCATCGGAGGCTTTCTTCAGTTTGCCCGATGAGTACGATAGTCATACCTGTACCATGCAGCCACCGACATGGCTTTCCCGTTTCGCAAGGTGAGTATAGGCCTATGTAGCCTATGGTTTTCCCAGTTCATTTAATTTGAATCTGGCATTAGATAGCCGTTGTCTTTAACAATCACTTCAATACCGGTAAACACAAAAACTATTTTACGGCAAGATGCATGCATGTCTTCGATCGGAGGTTGTGCTAAACGTTATCGTGAAAAGGTTGGTTGGTCAATCTAATTAAAATTAAATCCTATATCTGCTCCCCATTTGGATATGTCGCCTATATAGCGACATGTACGATTGGGGAGCATTGATAGGATATTAACTTATTAAGATTGGTTGGTTGTTGTACGTGCTGTGAGCGTTTGACTCCTTTTCCGTAACATTATATCGTCTAGATGCGATTATACATTCCTGCTTGACGCTAGCTCCGGTACGTGGGGCCTTCTTCTATACTACTACGTGAGCTTAGTATAGGAGAAGGCCCCACCGGAACTAGCTTGACGCCGCCTTCTATGACGTCACTCTTCGGTCCACGTTAGAGACGTCAACCCACGGGTCCACGTACGTTAGCAACGTTCCCACTTGGCGCTTGGAGTCTACAGACAACTAGACGACCTTCGCTATGATAATATTATCCATCTTTGTAGCCGCTGTATTTACAGCTGACATGCAGATGAAACGCCGTATGACTGAAACTCAATGGGGAACATTGCTGTTTCTTTATACGTTCCTGTTTTTCAGCCATGTCTCGTGCGTAGTTTCTTCTTGTCCCCAATCGTGCGTTGTCAAGTATGGTAACACGTTGGTATGCGCCCACGTGGATTATCAAGAGATACCAGAAATATTGAGATGTGACCAGTCCAACGGATTCATCAAGGAATTGTAAGTTACCGGTACTAAATTAATGAAACAACCACACATTCATCAACTTATGTACGGTATGTTACTTGTATATCGATAGGCCTATATTTGGGGTATCTTAATTGTTGTTGGAGAGTTGTGCCAAGGGATAATAACCGAGGCATGTGCCATAAGTTACCGTATAGATATTATATTATGCCTACCGGTAAGTTCGCAGCTGCCTAAGGCCTGGTGTGCCATGCTAAATTATGTCTATGGTTTAAGAATAAATTTCCACCGGCGGCCATTTCCCCCATGGACATTTCCCTCAGTGGGCATTTCCCCCAGTGGACATTTTCCCCCAGTGGATAGTCCCCCAACCAAAATCGTGTGATAAAGTTTTAGTTTAGTGTTTATACCCTAAACGCTTGAGGACTGATAAGTTGAGATGTTATTGTCCTGTGGTTTGAGATGTTATTTTCCGGTGATTTGTCCGAGGTATTGTATATAGATTCCATATAAATATAAAGATTCCATGCATAACTTTTTTTTGTCGATGGCATACTCATATTTGTATCATTCCAGACACCTGGATACTCGAGGATATAGCTGTGACTGTGTTTGGATGAGTTTCGTCCGTGTAATGGGAGAGAGAGGAGTAAGGGTGCACACCACCACCAATCTGGCACACTGTTCTGATGAAGGACATAACATGTGTGGTGAGTACGAAATGCTGCATCAAGACAAACTCAACGTCATATATTAACTGATATAGAGGGAAAAAGAACTATTCCTTTTTGTTAATAAATAATAGAAAGTCGTCTTCGCCCTCCAAGAGTTCCACATATAGGCCTTGGCATACATCCGTTCAGTCGAACAGTCCAAGTCGTAGAGGCGCTAACTATATGTGTTGCGACCAATATATTAAATTGATTATATAAATCTTACTTTGGAGCAAATCGTGCGTTCTGATTGAGTCTGATTTAGCCTGCCATTAGGAAGGTTGCAATAGGTGTCATAGAGAGGCCGTGTTTGTGTAATCCACAGGAGGTCTCTTTTGTTTGGCTGCCCTCAGTAGTATATAAACCCCTTTTAATGTCGTATTGACCTACTTATTTGTTCCCCCGGGTAAAATTTAAGGGAGTGGTCACGTGGCGATCACGTGATCAAGGCATGTCCTGACTTGTTCTGGGCTGGGGGTTTCCCATGACGATCACGGGATCAAGGCATGTCCTGACTTGTTCTGGCCTCTGCCATGCAGAGGACGGGTACTAGGATTTCGCTCAACACCTGGTCTGGTGCCTACGTGTCTGTGTGAGTGAGCTCACGTGCCGAACACCTGGCTCCTCGAAGGAAAGATGTAACAATGTTGCACCACGATCGCTACAATGTTGCGGCATCGTGCCAAACCGTGAACACCTGGTCTAGTGCCTACGTGTCTGTGTGAGTGAGCTCACGTGCCGAACACCTGGCTCCTCGAAAGAAAAGTGTAACAATGTTGCACCACGATCCAAACCGTGATCACCTGGTCTGGCGCCTACGTGTCTGTGTGAGTGAGCTCACGTGCCGAACACCTGGCTCCTCGAAGGAAAAATGCAACAATGTTGCACCACTATCGCTACAATGTTGCGGCATCGATATACAGAGCTTGAACACAAAAAGGGGATTGTAAATTAACCTGGGAAGGATGGGCAGTTCCATTTGGATCAATCAGCGGTCGAGAAATAGAGCCAATGAGCGATCGATAAAAGAACCAATGGACGGGTACTAGGATTTCGCTGACGTCCGGGTCTTCATCCGGGTACTACGTTTTCGCTGACGTCCGCGCCTACATCCGGGTTCTTCTATTTTTGTCCTATAAAAGCCGGAATTTTCATGGCATTGCTTCATTGGATGGATGGATGGATGGATGTACTTGGGCACTCCATCGCACCGCGATGGGCACAGGTCGTGCGAACACGCCGTGCAACCCGTTTCCCCCAACCCGCCCTACACATGATCCCTCTTAACAGTGTCACATAGACACTGTTTAGTCCCCACATTCTTATTAAACAATATACATTCTCTTAATTCCCATAACTACAGAAGTATCACATAATATTTCCATCTGTCAAGCCCCCTCATTCTCTCTTCTCGGATCGATTCTTAGTGCCAACTTTGATTAATTATCACCATGGACACTCATAATTAAATCTCCCAATAGCCACTCATCATCCCCATTCACTCAACATTTAATATTTCACCCTATTTCCCGAAATCATAAATCCAGTGCCATGGAAATTTCACCCAGTATTTCTCATTTTCCTCAATGCAATATCCCACTATTTTCCCCTTATACAGAGTATGCCGTACAACGCGTTCCCCCACACCGCCCTACACATGCTCCCTCATACCAATGACGCATAGCCATCGGTAATTCCCCATTATATCTTTTTTACATCTTTTTCCATATCATCTAATCTTGATCAGGTCCCCAGTCTTACCTCTATTTCTCTTCATCATCTCTATATATTCAACAATTATTTCACCCATTTCTCTTCATTTTCCCCAATAAAATACCCCAATATTTCCCGTCACTTTGCCTATTTCCCGAGATCATGAATCCAGTGCCATGTAAATATCACCCAGTATTTCTCATTTTCCTCAATACAATATCCCACTATTTCCCCTTCACTGTGCCTAATCATACAGAGTATGCCACATGCTCCCTCATACCATAGCCACTGACAATAAATATCTGTTCCCCTTGATCATGTTGATATATTCCTATTTCTGTATCCATATCATCTAACTTTGGCAGAGTCGCCCATTCTGTCCTCTATTTCCCTTAATCGTCTATAACTTATACCCCGGTATTTTCACACATATTCATATATATATACACCAGTTATTCAACCAGTATTTCCCTTCATTTTCCTCAATGAAATATCCCAATATATATCCGCTCACTGAAGGTCATATAATCCAATGCCATACTAATTTCACCCAGTATTCCCTCTTATTTTCCTCAATCAAATATCCCAGTATTTTCCCTTGTGCTTATTTACCCAGATCATATAAGACAATGCTATATAGACCAGTTTTTCATCCATCATAGTTAGTTATGTCGTCGCTACATGACCGAAACAAAGCCGAACGCGAAGCCAAACCCCAACTCACTCACTTACAGTATTTCCCCTAGTTTGCCACAATGAAGTATCCCAATATTTCCCCTCATTTTGACTATTCACACAAGAACATATAATCCAATGCCTGATAATTTCGCCTAGTATTCCCCTTATTTTCCTCCATCAAATAGCCCAGTATTCCCCCTCATTGTGCCTAATCACTTATAATATCCCATAATCCAATGCCCTATAGACCGCACCCGTTATTTCATCGAGTATTTCAAATTTGGCGATACATATCGCATGCTGATAGCAAAATACGAACGTAGCGTGCAAGATCTATGGCGCTACGTTTCGTAACTTGTGTCTAATTCCGCTTAACCCGGGGCTAGGGGCCGTATGAACCCATGTACTTCAAGGTCCTCATGGTACTCATATGAACAATCACAATCAAAGCGTGACTGAGATACATCATTCTTTAGATGACGACTTTACAACGAATATTATGGATTAAGAATACTGATCAGCGATACGGATTTGATATTTTTGGAACATTATGATGTCTTGCCGGCATCATTGAAAACTGTTGACCGCTTCTCTCTTGCAGGAAACAAGCCTATGTTTTGTATACTATGATTGTCTTTTTGAATTTGGTGCTAATACTGTTATATGGAAAATGGAATAGGTCTTTGGATTATGGACGCGGATATTCTCTAATGGACGACGGCTGGATTATGAATGACGGACTAGACGCTTGTAATTTCCCCTTATTTTCCTCAATCAAATGTCTCAGTTTTGCCCCCATTGTGCATATTCCCCCACTATACTATAATTCATGTCATCATTAGTTTCACCCAGTATTTCTCCCTATTCTTCGTGATCCCAATATTTCCCCTTATTTTCCGCGATCAAATATACCCTATTTCCCGTCGTGCCTATTCAACCAAGATCATATAATCCAATGCCATAGTGTTAATTTCACCAAATATTTCCTTTTATTTTTCTAGATCAAATATCCCCGGGTATTTTCCTTCGAGGTGCCTATTCACCCTAGATCATATAAGGCAATGTGATTTCACCCAGTATTTCCCGTTACTTTCCTCAATGAACTATTCCCCTTTCTCAATCAAATATACCAGGCTTTGCCTTTCTTGTACCTATTACCCCAAAATCATAGACACCAGTAAATGCACCATGCGCAGTGGTCATTATACGCGCTGGTTGGCGGACGGTCGGCATTTCACACCTCAACATACGTCGTACAAACATCTCGCTGACCAGTGGTTTGCCCTTGTACAAGGAACACCGACCGTATTCCAGTTTTATGGATGCTACTGGCACGGCCACCAATGTCATTTCAGCGCTGGACGTTTCAACGAACGACGTGGGAAATCGGCAGAAGAACTACGGGCAGGAGTGGTGGAGAATGGAGATTACATCAAAGAGTTGAAGTACGATCTTATCGAACTGTGGGAGTGTGAATTTCACACCATGTGCCAGGCCCTCCCACACTTACGCGACTTCCTTAAAGCACGCGAGTACCCCCTCAGTCGCCGACCACTTCTGACCCTGCCACAGATGTTCGACGCCGTTCGTTCCGGGGCCCTGTACGGATTTGTGGAATGCGACCTCCATGTTCCCGACAATCTGAAACCACGATTCGCCCAGTGTCCGCCTATTTTCAAGAACACGCTGGTGAGTCGGGACGACATTGGAGAGACCATGGGCGCCTTTGCTGAGGAACATGACGTACTGAAACAACCTCGTCGAATGCTGATTGGGAGCATGTGGGGAGAGAAAGTCTTGCTGGGTACCCCGCTACTACAGTGGTACATGAGCCACGGCCTCGAAGTCACGCGAGTCCACCAAGTGATACAGTATGTACCGAACGCCTGTTTTGCGGGACATGCCTACACCGTCACGTCTGCCCGTCGTCAAGGCGATCAAGATCCCAGTAAAGCCATTATCGGTGAATCCTGGAAGCTGACGGGCAATGGCTATTATGGAAAAACGGTGACCAACCAAGACAAGCACATGAACGTGAATATTTGCACTACCAAACAAGCGCGCAAAAAGATCAACACGTCCCTGTTTCGATCCATCGATGTCATCGATGACGATACGTGTGAAATCAGTTCAGCCAAAAGGGTCCAAATTGGATGTATGGTATACCAGGTGGCCAAGTTGAGGATGCTGCAATTTTTATATGATTTCATGGGTGTGTATTTCAATCCATCAGAATGGCAACTCATGGAGATGGACACGGACTCGTCATACATGGCCGTCTCTAATGCGGATTGGGAGTCACTCGTCAAACCTGAATTACGTGCGCAGTATGAGGCGGAACGGGACCAGTGGCTATCTCGACGCGACCATTACCAGTACGACAAGCGAAATCCAGGCCTCTTTAAGCTAGAGTGGAGTGGAGATGCCATGATCGCCCTGTCGTCCAAAACATACTATTGTACTGTGGAGATGGAAACAAGTTTAGTTGCAAAGGAGTCAACCGGCGCGATTCGGCCATCGACAAAGCCCTCTACCTGGACGTCCTCAAAAGCCAGACCAGTGCGAGTGGCACTAACCGAGGTTTCCGGGTCGTCGACCACCAGATGCGAACATACATCCAGCAACGGGATGCATTCACATCTTTCTACCCGAAACGGAAATTTCTTCCCGATGGAGTCAGTACGACGTACCTGGACTTGTAAATACTACATATATTGTCTTTGACGTCAGTGAACCTGGACTTGTGAACTCTATGAACTCTAATGGACATAGATATTTGGACTTTAACTCAAATTACTCTCTATATACATTACACCATGAATTTGTCTAATTGTGAACTATACTCCATTCTTTTGAATTAGTACTCTATATACATTACGTCAGTTCGATGACTTGGTCTGTGAACAGTTATATACTCCACTGTGACTTCTCTCTATATACATACGTGTTCACCTTAATTCTTGTTTGCACCAGTTTCACGTTCTTATATACTTGTTCACCTTACACACTTGTACATACTTGTATATACATTCTTGTTCACTTGTTCACCTTAATAAATATTCGAACTTCACTTGGGTTTTCATGAAGTTTTTTATTGAACAACAACACCGCAAGGGAAAAATTCGTACTAACCATGCTCCGGGCAGGTTATATCAAGGCCTTAACATCTACGTTGGTTTTCTGGGCATTGATGGATTACATTTGGCCCCATCCTAGGCCACTGATTCTTCTCAGTCCATTCATTGACTGAATCCCCATGTCGGGTTTCTTGTTCTTCGTAGGTCACCTCGTACCACACTTCACCGGCTCGGACGTTGTACCACGAGTAAGGGTATTGGATATCCACATTCCCAGCGTCCAGGTAAATGCAACGGTTGCGGTAACTGGGTCACGTACTTGGCCAAGGTGTTGTCAGGAAACACATCCAGCGAACTGTTACTGGGTAGGGTGAGGTAAAACATGACGACTGAGCTTTCCTGCTGCTGCTCCCGGGTTTAATACATCTCCAAGCTCTTGGGCGCTAATCGTCGTGATGGTCGCGGTGACTTAGATCTTGATGGACGTAGTTTCAGGGGGTGGCGTGGTAAAAGGGGTGAAAAAGTAGGTGCCCGCGGTGGTGGTGTTTTCGGGGGTGACTCTGGTTCCCATTCGGGTTCCCAAGGTGGTGAGAGTCGTTGTGCACGACTCGGCGATTGCATCCAGGCCCAGCGCTGGGGGTTCCCCACCAATTCCTGTGGTACATGCATGTCTTTCAAGCCTTGAGCGAAGACCTCCCATCCTCGAGGATCTGTGTGCGACCTGCGTTGACGCATCAGGCCATTCACTAAATCCGTCATGTGGGTACCGGGGACCACCTGATTCTGTACCAGTAGTTCGCCTTTATCATTCCAAGTCATGGCCAGCTTGTTTCTTGAATGATGCAGGTACACTCTTCAGGACTTCGTCTTCGACCCACTGTGGGGCTGTGGGTGGTACCCCTGGTGATGACGGCGGTGCTGAGGTCGGTGGTGTGTCGCGTGGTGGTGGTGGTGGTGGTGGTGGTGGTGCTGGGGTAGAGAGGGTTTTGTATTGGTCCATGAACGTCATGTACCGCTGAAGCGTCTCATTGTACTGTTGTACTTTCTCACTGTAAGATCTGATGCATCTCTTCATCGAGGGTGTTTATCGTTTTCACCGTAGGTGGGACAGGGTAGGGCGATTGAAGGTTTTGAAGGAGGTTCGTGTGGTTCATTGTCGGCCGAACAGTCCACCCAATACTGGACCCAACAAGGAAGCGGCCAACGGTGCTAAGATGGCCCCGAGAAAGCCGCCTTTCTGTAACACCTTTTTCTTTTGTGTTTGAGAGATTCGCTTCTGGACTAGGGTTCACAGACCTGTCTTATGCTTGGCCAACTTCGCCTTTTGAGTGGGAGTCAGTGGTACGTTGCCTTTTAAGATATTGAGTCCAATCTCACACAGACAGCACACGAGAGCAGGGTCTGCACCGTGTACAATGGTTCGAACCAACTCGGGTGGGGCCGTCTTCAATACACGGAGCCTGGGAGCGTGCTTCCGTACTCGCGCAGACGTCATGTACAACTACTGCTAGAACCTTCAACCCTGCCCTTTTTATCTACCTTGAATATTAAACAGAGACAAAAATCAACCATGATGTGGTATTAATTCTTTTATTATCCCCAACATCAAACACACACACCCCAGCTGGGGGAGCCACTGTGGATATTATTTTTGCATGTACACGTGGTGAGTCTCTCCGGGAAAGATTCCGGTCCGTAGTCGAAGGTGGTCGGGGGTGGCTTGCTTCAGGTCGAAGAGCATATACCCGTGCTGAGGGATTGTCGCATCTTTAAAGGCTTCCAACGCAAACTGCGTGCGTCCAGGGTACATCTGTCTCGCCAGGTGTATAATTTGTGATGCGTCTCTGGGGTTTTTGAAGACCACCACATACTGAGCATTCAAACTGATGTTCCTGTGCTCTTTGTTCTTATTGAAGAGATTCTGTACGATGTAGATGATACTCAACCGACGATGATGGCTGCCTTTGGTAAAGAGTTGGGTGACCCGCGCATCCGTCTCCGCCATCAGATCATCGAGAACCACCAAAGTGTCGGGTTCCAAATCGGTCAGGTTGGGTAGGCCTTCCACGAACGTGATGTGGGGCATTGCTGCATACGCCGCTTGCCATTCTCCGCAACACCACACGACCCGGGCAATGGGTGGGGTGATCATGCTGTCGGCGTGTTGGAGGAGTTTCTGGACGAAGTATGTTTTGCCGGAACCCGTTGGTCCTGCGATGACGCAAGTGAAGGGATGTTGCCACCGGGGGTCCATGGTTGGAGGTGTATCCGCTGTCGTGGTAACCCGCTCTTGTAAATTTGATAAGAGTGAACTGGGGTCGTCGGTACAACGTCGGTCGTCGTTGTCGACGGGCGTTCACTGTGAGGGTCTTCAGACGTAGTGGGTATACTTGGTGTGGAGCTCGATGTAGGTATTGACCTCAACTGTACACGGGGCGTGGTGATGACTGGACTCGATACGGGGTTGACTTGTACTATCTGCAGACTGGTTTGACTGGTGGCTGGTGTCTTTGGTGGGATGAGTAGAGTGCTGAGATAGGCTACGTCGTAAAACACACCTCCGTACAATACACTCAGCAGGGTTATCAATATCACCACAAAGCCCACTTGCTGACTTTACTGATCCGTACAGGGTCCCCGACCTTGAACACCTCCTTCGGTGCTCGCTGCGATTGTATGGGGTACAAGACACGCCGGACTTGGACTTCATTGCGTTGGGTCACGGTAATGGAGGCTTTCTGTATACTCCGGTGATAGGCTCGATTGTAACCACTCACAAGTTTCGGGAGAACATCGATGTACCGTCTTGTATTCTTATAGGTGAAATATTTATACATGCGGCCTTTGAATGTCCTGTTGAACCTTTCCACCACGGAAGCCTTGGTCTCGTTGTAGGTGTGAAAGAAGAAGACCTTCTGTTTCTTGAGAAAGGCTTGGAACAATCGGTTGAGGAATTCCGTGCCTTCGTCGATTTGCAAATACAAGGGTTTGCGCCCAGTCTCGAAGATGTCCTTGAACGCCGCTACGAGATTCGCCCCCGTTTTCGTCCGGATTGGATACCACCCACGCATACTTCGACAGGATATCGATGTACGTCAAGATATACCGATTTCCATCGTTGTGTTTGGCAAAGGCGCTCATATCGACCAAATCCGCTTGCCATTGGGCATCTAGTCCTCCCACGATGACCCGGTTCCGTAGAGAATGGCGACGGGCAGCTCGATGTAAGGTATAGGTGTCTTGTTTTCTTAACCAATCTCGGACTTGTGCACGTTGTATCCCCTGGGGTTTGGCCGCTCGATAGAGAGCCGACAACGCACTATAGGCCGCCGGACTGTCGGGACTGTAGTATAAGTTATCCAACACCTTCTCCCAGCGCTTCACGGTGACAAAATGATGATGGACCCGGAGAGTATCGCTTATTTATAAAGAGGACTGATGTTCTACCACCGTTGTATATATCCTAGGTTGACTGAGTCTAGCCGGATAATCAATGGCATCGTCGTCTGGCTCCACTTCATTGCTAGAAATTTGTTCATTGGGTTCAGCCAGCGCGTCCTCAATAGCACGAGACCACCCCAACTGGTCTGATGACCGCTCGTCCGGTGTAAACAGCTGGTCCACAATAGGCACCACTTTCTCCAAGGCTGGTCACAGCTCGGGGTCTAGGGTGAAGCTTTGCGTAGGATCGTGGTAACGCCCCAGACGTGCAAAGAAGGGTCCACGGTGTACGTAGTTGGCGTTCTCGATGCGGATGAGGTTTCCGTCGAGCTCACCGCTCAACACCCGTTTCAATTTGGTCCAGCCATCACGGTGTAGCGTAACCGTATTCGATGTGGACTCCGGACCCGACCCACAGGCATCCCGGTTTTCCACGAGGGTGACTTTATCTTCATAGACGTGTAACCCCACGTCAGGGTGAGAGGAAGAACGGCTCGTAGGACTGGTGACATGGTTGACACAATGACGAACGATGAATGACACACACTCTGACTGTCTCTCATATTTATTGACAGGTCTCTTGATGACATGGTTGACCCAATGACGAAGGGTGAATGACGTACACGCTGACTGACCCTCGTATTTATGGCGAAGTCCCACTGTCAATGCCACAGCGCCAGGGTCAATAGGGTACAGACCATTACTAGGCCAACGAACCGTCGCTGGTTCCGGTGCGAGGGCTCGTGGTCCATAGTCCGGGCATCAAGGATAGCTGTCACAGTCCAGTAGTGGTGGGCGGTGGCACACCTCTCCACCGAGTGCACTCTGTCGAGGACCGCTTCTGTGAACTCTTTCAGGATCTGGCGTCACCCCTCGTTGTCCTCACCATCTGCAAACATGGACCGAACCACTGCTCGGTAACCCGTGAGTGAATTAACCACGGTGGCATGCTGTAAAATGCGAGTCGCATAGGGATGGGTGTCCGTCATGGCTCTGCAACCGAAGGAATGGGGGTGTACGCTCCAGAGGGATGCAGACCATGTCTCTTTTATACACCTACATAGAAGTACCCGGATGATAATGATAAAAACAAGAACCCGGATGTAGGCGCGGACGTGAAGTACCCGGATGGACGCGCGGACGTGAAGTCCCCGGATGCAGGCGCGGACCGCGTCGAAAGCCTACCGTGGGTACCCCAATTCGATTAGCTGATTGTTCGACCGCTGATTGGTTCTTTTTCTCGACCGCCGATTGGTCCAAATGGTACTGCCCATCCTTCCCAGGTTAATCTAGAATCCTACCAAGCTCGTAATTTTTCCTTCGGGGAGCCAGGTGTTCGGCACGTGAGCTCACTCGCGCAGATACGTAGGCACCAGATCAGGTGTTGTTGCGCGAAATTCTAGTACCCGTCTTCTGCACCGCAGAGGCCAGAACAAGTCAGGACATACCTTGATCACGTGATCGCAACATGACCAATCCCAGCCCAGAACAAGTCAGGACATGCCTTGATCACGTGATCGCCACATGACCAATCCCAGCCCAGAACAAGTCAGGACATGCCTTGATCACGTGATCGCCATGTGACCACCCCTTATATTTTACCCGGGGGAACAAATAAGTAGGTCAATACGACTTTAAAAGGGTTTTATATACTATTGCCCTCATTTATCCACATGAGCAAGGGCCACACAAAAGACACTCCCTGTGGATTACCCCAACATTGCCGCCTTATGCAGCTTTTTGCAATCTTCCTTTTGTCAGGCTAGGTACAAACGATGTTTTCTGACTTCAGACAACTGGTCTAGCTAGGGGCCCGGTGTAAGGCATTAATTTGTCCCATTGTCAGAACTCGTAATCGCCTACATCTGACAGTAGGAGGTATATAATCTGCATACATATTGCAATACACATCTATAAGTTTACTCAGATTTGAGTTGTGACATAATGTGAGCTTTCAACCATTTAATATCCTTTTAAAACGTATAGGCCGGCTTTGAGTGTATTAAGTTTATATTCATTTGTACTTTATATCTCGATCACTTTCTTCGATGGTGCAAGTTTTTCTGTGTTCATGTCTTCGCTATTTAATGATAACGATTCAAATTCACTATTTAATGATGACGATGGGGCGGGGTCTGAGATGAGAGAGAGAGATAGAGAGAAAAAAAAACGTTTTTACCATTGAATCTTTTCTCTGATTCGTTGCGGTCAACACCTTTTTATGACTACCGTCGTTTTTGCCTTTTCAGGTCTCCACAGAAAGCTGATGTCAAAACAATCAATGTCCAACACAAAAGCGCCATTTAAACTACCTTCATCTCCGGAACAGACGCGACGGATTGGTAAATTGTATATGTATATGGCTCAAGCCTTCTCATAATTAGCCTTCAGTGAGTGAAAGTGACTTCGAGTGAAAAGAGTAATTATGACTTTGACGTGGCACAAACTTGCTTCCGTATATTGGTAAGATATGTTTGAGGGTCTATTTTCCAGCGCACACATGTTGCATGTATTAAACTATTCTTTTTGTATTGTAGGAGGCCAGAATGAAATGGGCATATCGGTGACTCATGTGGTAAGTTCTATTAGCCGGAGCTTCCGTTCATCATATCAGCTAATTCTACAATTATAGTTTCTGTAGGATGTTTAGTTTTATTCTTTAAATAAAAATTAAGTGTAAATGATGCTTTCTTGGAACCCACCACACTTTTTTATCGTAGCGGTAAAATTATAACTAACTTACTATATCTACACATTGATAGCCTATCAGCGAATTATAAAGATCGAAAATCACGTTTTCCCTCATCATTTTTTTATGACATACCTGTAATCAACATCATGTTGGCAAGCGTTATAACTGACCTGAAGTCTAGTTACTCCATTGTATATTATCCCCAGTCTCTTCACAGATATAGCTTTTCTAGCTTACCGGTATATAGTTTTCTCAGCGGATGTAACTATTGGGCGCGCTCACGTTTTAACATTGGACCCAAACGGCTTTGTGCATTACACTGGAATATAATAT
>JAVTVY010053674.1:0-27240 GCA_036873755.1 Hanleya hanleyi
CATACACATGTTTCTTATGATTGGAGTATGTACTTGTGCTATTTTTGAGATGAAATATTAATTTTTCTCCAAATTATGGGAAATGATTGAGTTTTGCATTTAGCTGAAGTACACATGACTACCATCACTACCACCACTAACATCCTACCTTCACTACCATCCATATCACTACTACCATCGCTAACATCCTACCATCACTACCATTCCATATGGGCCCTCAGTGGCTGAGTGGTCTAGGGTGCTTCGCTGGTGACCGCTAGCCTCACACTGCTGCACCGGCACGGGTTCGAACTCAGCCTGTCCGTGTGTGGAAAATTGTCAGTTACTTGCCAATGGGCGGTGGTTCTCTCCGGGCACTCCGGCTTCCTCCATCAACCAAAATGACTGTCACCATATGAGTGAAACAACCTTGAGCGTGACATTTAACCAAATCCCCCTCCCCTACCGTCCATACCATCACTACCATACTGATCATCACTACCATCCCTACTATCATTACCATCCATATCATCCCTGCCATCACTACCATTCCAACCATCACTGCCATCCCAACCATCACTACCAGTCATACCCTTCCAACCATCATTGCCATCCCAACCATCACTACCATCGGATCCCTACTATCGCTATCATCCATACTATCACTACCATCCCTACTATCACTTACATCCTACCATCCATGTCATCCCTGCCATCACTACAATCCCAACCATCACTACCATCGGATCCCTACTATCATTACCATCCATACCATCCTACCATCACTGCTATCACTTACATCCTACCATCCATGTCATCCCTGCCATCACTACAATCCCATCACTACCATCCTACCATCACTACCATCCATACCATCCATACCATTCATACCATCACTACCATCACTACCATCCATACCATCACTACCATCCATACCATCACTATGATCCATACCATTCCTACCATCACTACCATCCATACCATCACTACCATTCCTACCATCCATACCATTCCTACCATCCATACCATCACTACCATCCATACCATTCCTACCATCACTACCATCCATACCATCACTACCATCCATACCATCACTACCATCCATACCATAACTGCCATTCCTACCATCCATACCATCACTACCATCCATACCATCACTACCATCCATACCATCACTACCATCCATACCATCACTACCATCCATACCATCACTACCATACATACCATCACTACCATCTATACCATCACTACCATCCTACCATCACTACCATCCATACCATCACTACCATACCATCACCATCACTACCATCTATACCATCACCATTACCATCACCATCACTACCATCCATATCATCACTACCATCCAAACCATACCATCCATACCATCACTACCATCCATACGATCACTACCATCCATACCATCACTACCATCCATACCATAACTACCATTCCTACCATCACTACCATCCATACCATCACTACCATCCATACCACTACCATATCCATTCCATACCATCACTACCATCCATACCATCACTACCATCCATACTATCACTACCATCATACCATCCATACTTCACTACCATCCATACCATCACTACCATCCATACCATCACTACCATTCCTATCCCATCACTACCATCCATACCATCACTACCATCCATACCATCACTACCATCCATACCTACCATTCCTACCATCACTACCATCCATACCATCACTACCATCCATATCACCTACCATCATACCATTCCTACCATCCATACCATCACTACCATCCATACCATCACTACTATCCATACCATCACTACCATCCATACCATCACCATTCCTACCATCACTACCATCCATACCATCACTACCATCCATACCATCACTACCATCCATACCATGATGGTGATGGTAGTAATCCCACTTGGGACTGGACTATCCAGCAGTAATCCCACAGAGGACTATCCATCAGTAATAACATGGGACTGGTCCACCCAGCAGTAATCTCACACTGGAATGCCCTATGTACCAGTAATCCGACCGCACTGACCTATCCATCCTACATGGGATTAACTTTTGCCAGTAATCCCACATGGGACTGATGTTATTGTCTGTACCAGATAATCTATTCCAGACATTATTGTCTGTACCACATCACTTATTCCAGACCTTATTGTTTGCTGTACATGTATGCTTTCAATACTGCTGTACCTTTGGCGGATGACCCCGCAAGGCGAGATGTTGGGGTTCTCAGAACGCTTGTTCAGTCATATCACGATGGTGCCTATACATGTACCAGAACACGAGAGTGTCCACAGTTCGTATTATCCTGGACACTGATCAGCCCAGCCAGTACAGCACCTGGTCACCCATCCAAAGTTAAGCAGCGTTGAGCTCGGTCAATACTTGGATGGGTGACCGAGTGCTGTACTGACTGGGCTGATCAGTGTCCAGAATAATAGGAACTGTGGACACTCTCGTGTTCTGGCACATGTAGGCACCGTCGTGATATGACTGAAACAATGTTGAAAACGACGTTAAATCCTACTCACTCACTCACTCACTCCCATCCAAAGGGGAGTTTGTCATGTAAGGATCTTCAAACCGAGAACACCCTGTGCAATACAGCTTTTCCCAATATGTGGGTACAATGTATATGGATCCTTGGTAGTACCACAGTACCGTACCAAGGTACAATGACTCCCTGGTAGAGCCACAGTACCGGTACCATACTAATGTACAATATGTGGACATATGCCTCCATGGTAGAGCCACAGTACCATACTAATGTACAGTATGTGGGTACAATGTATATGGATCCTTGGTAGTACCACAGTACCATACCAAGGTACAATGACTCCCTGGTAGAGTCACAGTACCAGTACCATACTAATGTACAATATGTGGACATATATGCCTCCATGGTAGAGCCACAGTACCATACTAATGTACAGTATGTGGGTACAATGTATATGGACCTTGGTAGTACCACAGTACCGTACCAAGGTGCAATGACTCCCTGGTAGAGCCACAGTACCGGTACCATACTAATGTACAATATGTGGGCATATGCCTCCATGGTAGAGCCACAGTGCCATACTAATGTACAATATGTGGGTACAATGTATATGGATCCTTGGTAGTACCACAGTACCGTACCAAGGTACAATGACTCCCTGGTAGAGCCACAGTACTGTTACCATACTAATGTACAATATGTGGACATATGCCTCCATGGTAGAGCTACACTACCATACTAATGTACAATATGTGGGTACAATGTATATGGATCCTTGGTAGTACCACAGTACCGTACCAAGGTACAATGACTCCCTGGTAGAGCCACAGTACCGGTACCATACTAATGTACAATATATGGGCATATGCCTCCATGGTAGAGCCACAGTACCATACTAATGTACAATATGTGGGTACAATGTATATGGATCCTTGGTAGTACCACAGTACCGTACCAAGGTACAATGACTCCCTGGTAGAGCCACAGTACCGGTACCATACTAATGTACAATATGTGGGCATATGCCTCCATGGTAGAGCCACAGTATCATACTAATGTACAATATGTGGGTACAATGTATATGGATACCTTGGTAGTACCACAGTACCGTACCAAGGTACAATGACTCCCTGGTAGAGCCACAGTACCGGTACCATACTAATGTACAATATGTGGACATATGCCTCCATGGTAGAGCCACAGTACCATACTAATGTACAATATGTGGGTACAATGTATATGGATCCTTGGTAGTACCACAGTACCGTACCAAGGTACAATGACTCCCTGGTAGAGCCACAGTACCGGTACCATACTAATGTACAATATGTGGACATATGCCTCCATGGTAGAGCCACAGTACCATACTAATGTACAATATGTGGGTACAATGTATATGGATCCTTGGTAGTACCACAATACCATATCAAGGTACAATGACTCCCTGGTAGAGCCACAGTACCGGTACCATACTATTAATGTACAATATGTGGACATATGCCTCCATGCTAGAGCCACAGTACCATACTAATGTACAATATGTGGGTACAATGTATATGGATCCTTGGTAGTACCACAGTACCGTACCAAGGTACAATGACTCCCTGGTAGAGCCACAGTACCGGTACCATAATAATGTACAATATGTGGACATATGCCTCCATGGTAGAGCCACAGTATCATACTAATGTACAATATGTGGGTACAATGTATATGGATCCTTGGTAGTACCACAGTACCGTACCAAGGTACAATGACTCCCTGGTAGAGCCACAGTACCGGTACCATACTAATGTACAATATGTGGACATATGCCTCCATGGTAGAGCCACAGTACCATACTAATGTACAATATGTGGGTACAATGTATATGGATACCTTGGTAGTACCACAGTACCGTACCAAGGTACAATGACTCCCTGGTAGAGCCACAGTACTGTTACCATACTAATGTACAATATGTGGACATATGCGTCCATGGTAGAGCCACACTACCATACTAATGTACAATATGTGGGTACAATGTATATGGATCCTTGGTAGTACCACAGTACCATACCAAGGTACAATGACTCCCTGGTAGAGCCACAGTACTGTTACCATACTAATGTACAATATGTGGACATATGCCTCCATGGTAGAGCCACAGTACCATACTAATGTACAATATGTGGATATATGGGTCCATTGTAATGCCACAGTATCATACTAAGAGACAGAACTTTAGGTAATAAAAACATCTTTGTTTCTAGTAAAGGACCCTCAAAATTGAAACTGTGATGTAGCTTTTATTTTATTGATTTTTTTTAATGTGGAAAATCACCCATTCAGGACAGTGAGTTATGTTCAAACATTCAGTTTCCAATGCTATTTCAATAGCTAAAAACAAACAGCTTTTGTAACAGATAAACTCAAGATTGGTGGCACTTTGATTGATCAAGGGAGATAATTTTGCTTCATTTTTTGTGGAACAAAGTGGTCAGGCCCCTTGTTTTGAACGACCAGAAACAAGTGAATTTTTTCTTTTGCCTTACAGAGCAGATGTTTCTTCTGGTTGAAACACTGCATATCTTGACTAGCACATCTACCATTGTACATGAGATGGTATGGGTAACAGTATAACCCAAGGATACACAATATGTTGCAATGTTACAATATGTTAGTAGGTATGGTCACAGACACACTGTATTAGTAGGTATGGTCACAGACACAATATGTTACTGGGTATGGCCACAGACACAATATGTTACTGGGTATGGCCACAGACACATGTTACTGGGTATGGTCACAGAAACATTATGTACTGGGTATGGCCACAGACATATTATGTTACTGGGTATGGCCACAGACACAATATGTTACTGGGTATGGTCACAGAAACATTATGTACTGGGTATGGTCACAGACACATTATGTTACGGGGTATGGCCACAGACATATTATGTTATTGGGTATGGTCACAGACACATTATGTTACTGGGTATGGCCACAGACACAATATGTTACTGGGTATGGCCACAGACATATTATGTTACTGGGTATGGTCACAGACACATTATGTTACTGGGTATGGCCACAGACACAATATGTTACTGGGTATGGTCACAGACACAATATGTTACTGGGTATGGTCACAGACATATTATGTTACTGGGTATGGCCACAGACACAATATGTTACTGGGTATGGTCACATACACATTATGTTACTGGGTATGGCCACAGACACAATATGTTACTGGGTATGGCCACAGACATATTATGTTACTGGGTATGGTCACAGACACATTATGTTACTGGGTATGGCCACAGACACAATATGTTACTGGGTATGGTCACAGACACAATATGTTACTGGGTATGATCACAGACATATTATGTTACTGGGTATGGACACAGACACAATATGTTACTGGGTATGGCCACAGACATATTATGTTACTGGGTATGGCCACAGACACAATATGTTACTTGGTATGGTCACAGACACATTATGTTACTGGGTATGGCCACAGACATAATATGTTACTGGGTATGGTCACAGACACATTATGTTACTGGGTATGGCCACAGACACATTATGTTACTGGGTATGGTCACAGAAACATTATGTACTGGGTATGGCCACAGACATATTATGTTACTGGGTATGGCCACAGACACAATATGTTACTGGGTATGGTCACAGAAACATTATGTACTGGGTATGGTCACAGACATATTATGTTACTGGGTATGGTCACAGACACATTATGTTACTGGGTATGGCCACAGACATATTATGTTACTGGGTATGGTCACAGACACATTATGTTACTGGGTATGGCCACAGACACAATATGTTACTGGGTATGGCCACAGACATATTATGTTACTGGGTATGGTCACAGACACATTATGTTACTGGGTATGGCCACAGACACAATATGTTACTGGGTATGGTCACAGACACAATATGTTACTGGGTATGGTCACAGACATATTATGTTACTGGGTATGGCCACAGACACAGTATGTTACTGGGTATGGTCACATACACATTATGTTACTGGGTATGGCCACAGACACAATATGTTACTGGGTATGGCCACAGACATATTATGTTACTGGGTATGGTCACAGACACATTATGCTACTGGGTATGGCCACAGACACAATATGTTACTGGGTATGGTCACAGACACAATATGTTACTGGGTATGATCACAGACATATTATGTTACTGGGTATGGACACAGACACAATATGTTACTGGGTATGGCCACAGACATATTATGTTACTGGGTATGGCCACAGACACAATATGTTACTTGGTATGGTCACAGACACATTATGTTACTGGGTATGGCCACAGACATAATATGTTACTGGGTATGGTCACAGACACATTATGTTACTGGGTATGGTCACAGACACATTATGTTACTGGGTATGGGCACAGACATATTATGTGACTGGGTATGGCCACAGACACATTATGTTACTGGGTATGGTCACAGACACATTATGTTACTGGGTATGGCCACAGACACATTATGTTACGGGGTATGGCCACAGACATATTATGTTACTGGGTATGGCCACAGACACATTATGTTACTGGGTATGGCCACAGACACAATATGTTACTGGGTATGGCCACAGACACAATATGTTACTGGGTATGGCCACATACACATTATGTTACTGGGTATGGCCACAGACATATTATGTTACTGGGTATGGCCACAGACACATTATGTTACTGGGTATGGCTACAGACACAATATGTTACTGGGTATGGTCACAGACACAATATGTTACTGGGTATGGCCACAGACACAATATGTTACTGGGTATGGTCACAGACACATTATGTTACTGGGTATGGTCACAGACACATTATGTTACTGGGTATGGCCACAGACACAATATGTTACTGGGTATGGTCACAGACACGATATGTTACTGGGTATGGTCACAGACACATTATGTTACTGGGTATGGCCACAGACACAAAATGTTACTGGGTATGGTCACAGACACAATATGTTACTGGGTATGGTCACAGACACATTATGTTACTGGGTATGGCCACAGACACAATATGTTACTGGGTATGGTCACAGACACAATATGTTACTGGGTATGGTCACAGACATATTATGTTACTGGGTATGGCCACAAACACAATATGTTACTGGGTATGGTCACAGACACAATATGTTACTGGGTATGGCCACAGACATTATGTTACTGGGTATGGTCACAGACACATTATGTTACTGGATATGGCCACAGACACAATATGTTACTGGGTATGGCCATAGACACAATATGTTACTGGGTATGGTCACAGACACATTATGTTACTGGGTATGGCCACAGACACAATATGTTACTGGGTATGGTCACAGACACATTATGTTACTGGGTATGGCCACAGACACAATATGTTACTGGGTATGGCCACAGACATATTATGTTACTGGGTATGGTCACAGACACATTATGTTACTGGGTATGGCCACAGACACAATATGTTACTGGGTATGGTCACAGACACAATATGTTACTGGGTATGGCCACAGACATATTATGTTACTGGGTATGGCCACAGACACAATATGTTACTGGGTATGGTCACAGAAACAGTATGTACTGGGTATGGTCACAGACACATTATGTTACTGGGTATTTGGCCAGAGAAATATTATGTTACTGGGTATGGCCACAGACACAATATGTTACTGGGTATGGTCACAGACACATTATGTTACTGGGTATGGCCACAGACACAATATGTTACTGGGTATGGCCACAGACATATTATGTTACTGGGTATGGTCACAGACACATTATGTTACTGGGTATGGCCACAGACACAATATGTTACTGGGTATGGTCACAGACACAATATGTTACTGGGTATGGCCACAGGCATATTATGTTACTGGGTATGGCCACAGACACAATATGTTACTGGGTATGGTCACAGAAACATTATGTACTGGGTATGGTCACAGACACATTATGTGACTGGGTATTTGGCCAGAGAAATATTATGTTACTGGGTATGGTCACAGACACAATATGTCACTGGGTATGGTCACAGACACATTATGTTACTGGGTATGGCCACAGACATATTATGTTACTGGGTATGGCCACAGACTCAATATGTTACTGGGTATGGTCACAGACATAATATGTTACTGGGTATAGTCACAGACACATTATGTTACTGGGTATGGCATCAGACACAATATATTAGTGGGTATATGGTCACAGACACAATCTGTTACTGGGTATGGCCAAAGACACAATATTTCAGTGGGTATAGCCACAAACAATATGACTACACAATATGTTGCAACAGACAACAATTAGCAGATATGGCCACAGACTCGATATGTTAGTGGGTATGGTCATATACAATATATTAGCGGATATGGCCACAGACACAATATGTTAGTGGGTATAGCGATAAATAATACGACTACACGATATGTTGCCACAGACAAAAAATTAGCAGATATGGTCACAGACTCGATATGTTAGTGGGTATGGTCATATACAATATATTAACGAGCATAGCTACAGACACAATATGTTAGTAAGTATGGTCATATATATGTTGGGTATTGCCACAGACACAATATTTTAGGGAGTATGCATGGCCACAGACACAGTATGTTAGTGGGTATGGTGACATACAATATATTAGTGGGTATATGGCCACGGACACAATATGTTAGTGGGTATGGTCACATACAATATATTAGTGGGTATATGGCCACGTACACAATATGTTAGTGGGTATGGTCACATACAATATATTAGTGGGTATATGGCCACGGACACAATATGTTGGTGGGTAAGGTCACATACAATATATTAATGGGTATATGGCCACGGACACAATATGTTAGTGGGTATAGCGACAAATAATATATGGCCACAGCCAATATGTTGCCACAGACAATATGTTAGCAGATATGGCCACAGACACTATATGTTAGTGGGTATGGGCATATACAATACCAGTGGGTATGACCACAGACACGATATTTTAGGGAGTATGCATGGCTGCAGATACAGTATGCTAGTGGGTATGGTCACATAATATATTTTGGGTATGGCCACAGACAAAATACGGTACATGTATGTTAGTGGGTATAGCCACAAAAGATATATGGCCACAGACAATATGTTGCCACAGACAATATATTAGCGGGTATGACCACAGACACAATATGTTAGTGGGTATAGCCACAAATAATATATGGCCACAGACAATATGTTGCCACAGACAATATATTAGCGGGTATGACCACAGACACAATATGTTAGTGGGTATGGTCATATACAATATACCAGTGGGTATGACCACAGACACAATATTTTAGAGAGTATGCATCGCCACAGACACAATATGTTTATGGGTATGGTCACATACAATATATTAGTGGGCATGGCCACAGACACAATATGTTAGTCGGTATAGCCACAAACAATATATGGCCACAGACAATATGTTGCCACAGACAATATATTAGTGGATAATGGCCACAGACACAATATGTTAGTGGGTAACCCGGTATGGTAATATACAATATATTAGTGGGTATGGCCACAGACAGAATATTTGAGGGGGTATAGCCACAGACACAATATTTTAGGGGGTATGGTCAGCTACAATATATTAGTGGGTATGGCCACATGTAGACACAATATATATAGTGGGTATGGTCACAGACACAATACCGTACATGTTAGTTGGTATGGCCACAGACACAATATGTTGTGACAGCCACAATATATTAATAGGTATGGTCACACACACAATGTATTAGTGAGATGGTCACATACAATATATTAGTGGGAACAGGGCCACAGAACAACTGATGTGTGTTCTGGCCAGTGGAGTAATAATGGGTAGTCGGAGTTTAAATCGACTAATGTATGATGTATTCTTATTGCAGATGTGAATGATGGGAGTTCTGTACAGGAGTTGGTGACTTCAGTAGAACAAGAATTGGGAGGTCGTGGTTTGAGTGTGCTCCTCAACAATGCAGGGATTGGGAGTCATGTGACACTGGATACCGTGACAGATCAGCTTATGCTGGACCTGTTCAAAACTAACTGTGTTGCTCCGCTCATGATTTCGAAGGTGAACAGACAATCTAATGTGACCAAAAGATAGATCAACACTTCCTAGACTGGTTGCCTCCCTTGTACAGTCTTGCACAGTTTGAAAACCGAGTCATTTTCCTACCTCAGACAAAATCATGGTCATGACCATTTTGGAATAATGTAAAAAAATCAGACTGCTGTCACCAATTGAGTGCAGCATTCTAGTTCAGCCTGTTTCAGTGTGAAACAAGATGCCAGCATCATCTATATGACTATACAGGTGAAGCAATTAGTCAGTCTGATAGCGCCTAAAATCTTCAGCCTTTACACTAGCATTCTAAGCTAATCTGACTTATTCCGAGAGGCTCAATACATGTACAGTGTGTACTTGGCTAGTAGCTTTGGATAGATAGGCTTTCATAATTCATTGGGGAATTTGTTTGAATTGTTTAATATGTTCAGGGATATGATACAATAGGTATGTGTGTGGCGTGGCATTTTGGTTGTCATTGTCTTGGTAAAACGATAGCTGGTCCTTCTGGAGTTGGTACATGTAAGCGCATACTTATTCCTGCAGATGTGACGGTGACCAATGGTCACTATATGTCCATTCTGCTGCATGGAGAATTTGCACAACCAGTTGGGAGGCAATACAGGACTGAATCTTTTAAATATCTTCATACAAATACTGGCAGCTACACATTAGAAAATCAAACCAGTCAAACACTACAGCCCCACTTTGACTGCAATGTTACATCACCAAGTACTTCTGACTCAGGTATACTATTTTGATGAGTATCCCACCATAGCCACTAATTTTATATTTATCACAATTGGATGGTTACATGTTAATCCCACTGCTGCAATCATTTGTACATGCATGATTGTCATCAACTGGCTGGTAACAGATGCTGATCCCACTGCTGCCACCAATTGTATGTTTTTCACCGTGATGGTAACTGTTGCTGGGCAACTGCTGCCACCAATTGTATGTTTGTCACTAAACTGGATGGTAACTGTTATTATCCCACTGCTGACACCAGTTGTATGTTTGTCACTGAATTGCCTGATAACTGTTGCTGATCCCAGTGCTGCCACCAATTATATGTTTGTCACTGGACTGGCTGATACCTGTTGCTGGGCCACTGCTGCCACCTATTGTATGTTTGTCGCTAAGTGGATGGTATTGTTGCTGTGCCACTGCTGCCACCAAATGTATGTTTATCACTAACTGCATGGTAAGTGTTGCTGGACCACTGCTGCCATCTATTGTATGCTTGTCGCTAACTGGATGGTAACTGTTGCTGGGCCACTGCTGCCACCAATTGTATGTTTAACGCTAATTTAATGGTAACTGTTGCTGGGCCACTGCTGCCACCAATTGTATGTTTGTCCCTGAACTGGATGGCAACTGTTGCTTATCCCATTGCTGCCACCAATTGTGTGTTTGTCACTGAACTGTATCGTAACTGTTGCTGATCCCAGTGCTGCCACCAATTGTATGTTTGTCACTATCTGTCTGATACCTGTTGCTGGGCCACTGCTGCCACCAATTGTATGTATGTCGCTAACTGGATGGTACTGTTATTGGGCTACTGCTGCCAGCAATTGGATGTTTGTCACTAACTGTATAGTAACTGTTACTTATCCCAGTGCTGCCACCAATTGTATGTTTGTCACTGAACTGGATGGTACCTGTTTCTGGGCCACTGCTGATACATATTTTATGTTTGTCGCTGATTGGGTGGTAACTTGCTGGGCCATTGCTGCCACCAATTGTATATTTGTTACTGAAATGTTATTTATGATAACTGTTGCTGATCCCAGAGCTGCCACCATTTGTATGTTTGTCACTGAACTGACTGGTACCTGTTGCTGGGCCACTGCTGCCACCAATTGTATGTTTGTCGCTAACTAGATGGTAACTGTTGCTGGGCCACTCCTGCCACCAACTTTATGTTTGTCACTAACTGGATGGTAACTGTTGCTGGGCCACTGCTGCCACCAACTGTATGTTTGTCACTGTGATGGTTACTGTTGCTGGGCCACTGCTGTCACAAATTGTATGTTTGTCATTAACTGGATGGTAACTGTTGCCGGGCCACTGCTGCCACCAATTGTATATTTGTCGCTGGATTGTTTGATAAATGTTGCTGATCCCAGTGCTGTCACCAGTTGTATGTTTGCCACTGAACTGGCTGGTACCTGTTGCTGGGCCACTGCTGCCCCCTATTGCATGTTTGTCGCTAACTGGATGGTAACTGTTGCTGGGCCACTGCTGTCCCCTATTGTATGTTTGTCGCTAACTGGATGGTAACTTGCTGGGTCACTGCTGCCACCTATTGTACGTTTGTCACTGAACTGGCTGGTACCTGTTGCTGGGCCACTGCTGCCACCTACTGTATGTTTGTCGCTAACTGGATGGTAACTGTTGCTGGGCCACTGCTGCCACCAATTGTATGTTTATCACTAACTGGATGGTAAGTGTTGCTGGGCCACTGCTGGCATCTATTGTATGCTTGTCGCTAACTGGCTGGTACCTGTTGCTGGGCCACTGCTGCCACCTACTGTATGTTTGTCACTAACTGGATCCAAGGTAACTGTTGCTGGGCCACTGCTGCCACCAATTGTATGTTTGACGCTAACTTAATGGTAACTGTTGCTGGGCCACTGCTGCCACCAATTGTATGTTTGTCACTGAACTGGATGGCAATTGTTGCTGATCCCACTGCTGCCACCAATTGTGTGTTTGTCACTGAACTGTATCGTAACTGTTGCTGATCCCAGTGCTGCCACCAATTGTACGTTTGTCACTAACTTAATGGTAACTGTTGCTGTCCACTGCTGCCACCTATTGTATGTTTGTCACTAACTGGATGGTAACTGTTGCTGAGCCACTGCTGCCACCAATTGTATGTTTGTCACTGAACTGGGTCTGGAAGGAATTGTTGCTTATACCACTGCGCTGCAACCAATTGTATGGTTGTCACTGAACTGTATCATAACTGTTGCTCACCCTACTGCTGTAACCAATTGTATATTTGTCACTGAACTGGCTGGCAATGGTTGCTGGGCCACTGCTGCCACCAATTGTATGTTTGTCACTGAACTGGATGGCAAATGTTGCTTACGCCACTGCTGCCACCAATTGTATGTTTGTCACTGAACTGTATCGTAACTGTTGCTGATCCCAGTGCTGCCACCAATGGTATGTTTGTCACTAAATGGATGGTTACTGTTGCTGGGCAACTGCTGCCACCAATTGTATGTTTGTCACTATGATGGTAACTGCTGCTGAACCACTGCTGCCACCTATTGTATGTGTGTCATTGAACTGGCTGGTACCTGTTGCCGGGCCACTGCTGCCACCTATTGTATGTTTTTTGCTAAATGGATGGTAACTGTTGCGGGCCACTGCTGCCACCTATTGTATGCTTGTCGCTAACTGGATGGTAACTGTTGTTGGGCCACTGCTGCCACCAATTGTATGTTTGACGCTAACTTAATGGTAACTGTTGCTGGGCCACTGCTGCCACCAATTGTATGTTTGTTACTAACTGGAGCATTTGCCACAAACTGGATGATAGCTGTTGCTGGGTCACTGCTGCCACCAATTGTATGTTTGCCAGTAACTGGATTGTAACAAATATTATTCTCACTGCTGCAATTGCATGCAGTCACGGAAGGGCTGGTAACTGTTGTTAACCCCACTGTGTCACCAATTGTATATTTGTCGCTTTAATAAAGCTGGAAACAAATGTTGGTCCCACTGCTGCTATGAATTGTCAGTTAATGGATGGTAAAAGTTGATGACCTAACAGCTGCCATCAGTTGTACAATAAATCGCTGGTAACAGATGTATATCCAACTGCTTCCATCAATTGTACACGAACTAGTTACCATACTGGATGCTAGTGATTGATAAGTCCACTGCTTCCACTAAATACATTTGTCACCAACTGGCTGGTAACAGATGTTGACCCAACTGCTGCCATCAATTGTACACTTACTGGTTGGTAACAGACTTAGATCTAGCTGCAACCATCAGTTGTACACTGAATGGCTGGTAACAGATGTTGATCTACTGTTGCCATCAATTGTACACTAAATGGCTAAATTGGAAAATTAAGTTGGAACTTGGCATGTTTATCAACAGCTGTTATAAATCATTATCAATGAAGGAAGAAAGCTGGTTTATTGATGCAGTCAAAATTCACTAGCCTTTTATTCTGAAATCAATTGTACATGTGTGTACTCCGAATCTATTTTGGAGCGTTTATCTGTACTGCTTTGTCTTCTTCTATATAATTCAGGCCTTTGTACCACTGTTGAAGAAAGCTGCTTCCCAGTCTACCAAGAAGGGTATGAGCTGTAACCGTGCGGCCATCATCAGTATTACCAGCCAGTTGGGATCTATAGCAAACTACAACGGCGCAGCGGGAGTTGCCTATTGCGCCTCCAAGGTGAGAGAAATCCATGGCGAGTTTTCTAAATTACTTCTCATTCCCATTACGAAAGTACCAAATACTTTTGAGATACCGGTTCAAGATAAGCTTTTGTATACTATGCTGTATCATTTCCTATATTGTTGGTGACTATATGTTGAAGAAACTGAACGGAGATCCAGGTCAATCGTCAATGGCCTAGACATCAGGAAGTCATTGCGATATCGTTTGTCAGGTCTGTATCTGTGACAGTTTTCTGTTCACAGTTGCAATTTATTGTGAATGGATTCAATTTCACCAGGTGAAGAAGACTTATCGCATACCAACTTGAGGTCGAGGTCAGAGGTCAAAGGTACTGTGGCCTAAAAATTGGGAAATCATTGAAAATTGCTAAGTTTTTGTGAGTAGATTATTCAGGGGGAACAAATGTCGGTCATTGAAATCTAGGTCAAGGTCAACCCAAAATCAGGAATTGTTAAAAAGGATTTGGCTTAATGTCACACTCAAGTTTGTTTCACTCATATGGTGACAGTCAGTTTGGTTGGTGGAGGAAGCCGGAGTACCCGGAGAGAACCACTGCCCGTCAGCCAGCTTTCACAGTGGGATTCCTATTTGAGTGTATCTATCACTGAAGCCTCGCTGAAATTAACCTGACTAGTAAAAAACAAATCGCAGTCTGTATGATACAGGTGGGTGACCAGTATTCAAGAAGAACCAAAATTGGTTTCAATATGCACTCGCATAAGACATCGCCTCTCTTTATGTATCCTCTAACACAAAAGAAAAAAAATTTTTTAGCTTTACCTTTTCCAGATGGAGACAGGACAGTAAACACACACAGACATGATCATTTAGATTCCTATATCTAGTTTCCAAGCAGAGCTAAATTGGCTATGGGCTTGATAAAAATGAGATTTGAGGCTGTACCCACTCACCAAGACCATCGTTAGGTGGGGGGGCGAACGACCCCGCTTCAGCGCCCAACCCTATGTAATTTTTCAATGTTGGACATCAGAGTAATAGGCTGTCTAATAAGTAAGCATAGGAAATGAACCCCTCTCAAGAAGTCCTGGCGACGTCCATGCTCACACGCACTTCAGTATGATCTGACATGTCTGAGGCTTCAGCCTCCACAAGGAGTCATTTTAATGCACGTACAATTACAATTTCTATAACTACTTGGGATTTATTTGAATGTATTGTCAGGCGGCCCTGAATATGGTGGGTAAAACACTAAGTGTGGACCTCAAGAGAGATGGGATACTCGTGGCCCTCCTTCATCCGGGCTGGGTCAAAACAGACATGGGAGGAGATCGAGCCGCCATAGATAAAGAGACAAGCGTGGCAGGCATGCTGACCGTCATGGCAGGACTGACGGAAAATACAACCGGATCATTCCTAGACTTCACTGGGAAAGAAATTCCATGGTGATGGAGCTTCACTTGTCAGATATACAGGGTCTTCAGATCTCGCATTACTAATCCAGATTTTATATAACAAATCGCCCTATAGAGCTGAATGTGTAGAAGTGGAACATGCTGAAAAGTCATATAGGCCGGGTAAACCCATATAAGTAAAAGTCATATAGGGTGAACCCTTATACGGGTATATTCTTACAAATGGTATAACCTTATAAAGGGTAAAAGTCAAAATTTTATCAAATCTAAAATTTTACACAATTTTAATTTTTTTTATAAAAGTCAAAATTTTATAAAATTTAATAGTCAAAATTTGTATAAACATGGTGTGGCCTTGACTGTTCATTGACAAACCATCATTGTGTTGAAGTCGATGGGTCTTTAGATAACTGTTCACCAATATATATATAAACTTGGCAACTTTTATATTTTTTATATATTTAGCAGTGAATTATAAGGGTTTTCTTCTAGTAAAAGTGGTATTTCACGACAGTTGAATCAAACTTTTGTGGGTATTATATATCAAACAAAATAAATAATAAATAATATTTCATGGATACGCTTGAATATTACAAAAAAAAATATTGTGAAAGATGAAGGGTTCATGACGCGTCGGTTATTCATATACGTCTTTAACTAGAAAAATATGTGATCAAGTGTATCCATGCAATAAGTTCTGTATACCCATCTTGAGCACATCGACCAGTACTCTTAGGTCATGTAGACTGCATTCTCATCTTTGCCGAACGATAAAATGTGTTTTTAGCAAATTTGATATGTCGAGCAGAGTGAAAAATTGAAACTAGATTTAAATGTGATCTTGGTCAGATAGTTTATTACCTCTCAGACAGTTACTGTCGAATGGGTATTGTCTTGAAGAACTTCGTCCATTTGTCCGTATGTCCACCTGTCTAGCCATCATCGACTTTACCATAATATCTATTTAAAGACAGCCAAAAAAGAAGATCACTTTTTCCGGAAAAGGTAAAAAAACTCACTGTAAACAATACATTCCTTATCAAGAAAATTTTGTTCTAATATTTTCTTAATTTATTTATTCGTTTACATTTCCCTTAATTTTCTTGAATATTTTCTGTTCTTCTGTCAGATACCTGAGAAAATAATGATTATATTTTCTTGCATTAAGAAATTGAAACTTATTCTTCTTCAATTTTCTTGATCAAAGATTTTTGTTAAAGATTATATTTTCTTACATTGTCTCATTTTCTTGTGATAAGAATTTTGAAATTATTCCAGTTGGCTTGTCATGATCACATCTTTATAATGATTTTGATATTTTCTTATTTTCTTGGAATACTGATGTTGTACTGATGACACATCAAAATGGTTTCCGTTTAGGTATTTTAAGTTTAATTTAGTTATTCGTGAATTCCCTATGTTCCCCTTCTGGCCATCGTACTCCATATGGCTAATACACATCGCTTCCGCTGTTCGATCAATTTTCTTATACATGATTAGTCCTAAGCTTATGCATTTAGCTTAATTGAAAAACAAACTGGAAATTGGATGTTTTGAAAGTTGAATTGTAAATCGGAAAATATCCGATTTATTCACTCTTTTATAAAATACAAAAATTTTGTATATATTTATAATTTAAGATTCAATATGATTGAAATATGTATGACACTGTACGTTTCGTATAAATTACGTTGAAATGTTTTTCATTTGATCAATAAAACTTTACGTTATATTATACGTTATATCTTGTCTTCTCTTCTGTGATGTTTATTACATTCCATTTCATATCACCCGAGAAAGCATTCTTTTAGTGGATTCATCACACTCAGTTTGGATGGTCCATCGTATTGAGTCATTCGTCAACGTCCTAATGTTCGCATACTATGTTAAGTTATAAGCAGCTTGTCTTAATGCGCTCCCACTTGCAAAAAATGTAGTAAAGCAATGTTTAAACCAATGTTCCCATATAGCTTGACTATCTTCAGATGGTACTCCACAACAAACGGTAGGATGGCCAATTATTTTTTCATTTCATTTGACAAATATATGTCGGTGTATTGTTTTGGGGTGGAAGTTCCAGCTGAACGACGTCGAGCAAGTAGTATATAAAGGCTATATTCACGCTTTTTTTCCAGGGAGGTCGGTAACTCTGTATGCACTTTTGTGATTTTTGGCAAATTCCGGGTTATCTCCCCTGATCTGAACATTTGCATATTAAATCTGTACAGGACTGGCTTAGGGGGAAATTCTCCGGCAATCTCCGGGAATATAATGTTCGGTCATCTTCGGCAATGTCCGGGGATATAATGTCTGATCATCTCCGGCAATCTATGGGACAATAGATGGCCTTTATCTACCCTTCCGAAGCATCCATGGTATTCCACAGGGTCCTCGACAATATTGCCATCTATTTGTCCATGTTAAATGACCAGTGGGGAACCGTCAGTTTCTTTACACAGTGGCAGAAGGTAAAGGCTCCTAGTGGGAATTGAACCCGGGTCGCTTTATCTAGAGGCAGACACGTTATCCATTAGGCCACGAGTCGTAGGCTACAAACCAAGGTTGAAAATACCATATATATGTCTACCATTATCACTATATGGCCCATACTGGCGCACTAGCCAATGTTGAACGTAATGGGAAACCCACACATGCTCATTGTAGTATGGGTTGTTTGGTCTTGTTTTTCACATCTCTACACCTAGAACACGATGGGCGGGGTCCCGAAGCGATTGGTTGAAAATTTTGGAAAAAGTCACTATTCGCATGCGTAGTGGATAAATAGCGCTGGGGGAACGTTTTGGGGGTCTAGGTGAGCCCCTAGTGGACCGATTGGGTCAAATGAGGTATCAATGTGAAGCATACGTGAGGGAGCATCCGAAGGGCTGGATGTGACGTGGAACTGTCGTCATCCTGCGCATGCGCGGTAGACAAAAGGTATGGAAATAGACATTTTGGGGTCTAGGTGGACCACTAGTGTTCCGATGGAGTCGAGTGAGGTATCCATGTGAAGCATACGTGAGGGAGCATCCGCCTGGACTAGTGTGTCGTCCGTTTTCAACATTCTGTGCATGCGCAGACATTGTGGGAAAAGGGCATTGGAATGGACGTTTTGGGGTCTAGTTGGGCCACTAGTGGACCGATTGGGTCAAGTGAGGTATCAATGTGAAGCATACGTGAGGGAGCATTCGAAGGGCTGGATGTGATGTGGAACTGACGTCATCCTGCGCATGCGCGGTAGACAAAAGTTTTGGAAATAGACGTTTTGGGGTCTAGCTGTACCACTAGTGGTCCGATGGAGCCGAGTGAGGTATCCATGTGAAGCATACGTGAGGGAGCATCCGCCTTGACTAGTGTGTCGCCCGTTTTCAACATTCTGCGCATGCGCAGACAGGGAATTTGGGGAAAAGGGCATTGGAATGGACGTTCTGGGGTCTAGTTGGGCCACTATTGGTCCGATTCAGTCGTATGAGGTATCAATATGAAGCATTCGTGAAGGAGCTTCCGCCTGACTAGTGTGTCGTCCGTTTTCAACATTCAGCGCATGCGCAGACAGGGAATTGTGGAAAAATGACATTGGTAGGAACGTTTTGGGATGGAAATAGGCCCCTAGTGGTCCGATTGAGTCGAGTGAGGTATCGTGAAGCATACGTGAGGGAGCATCCGCCTGGGCTAGTGAGTCGTCCGTTTTCAACATTCTGCGCATGCGCAGACAGAATTGTGTAAAAAGTGCATTAGAAGGAACGTTTTGGAGTCTAGGTGGGCCACTAGTGGTCTGATGGAGTCGAGTGAGGTATCGTGGTGAAGCATACGTGAGGGAGCATCCGCGTGGACTAGTATGTCGTCCGTTTTCAACATTCTGCGCATGCGCAGACAGGGAATTGTGGAAAAAGGGCATTGGAAGGAACGTTTTGGGGTCTAGGTGGGCCACTAGTGACCTGATTGAGATGTATGAGGTATCAATGTGAAGCATACGTGAAGGAACATCCGACAGGGTGGATGTGGGGTAGGAATACCGTCATTCTGCACATGTGCAGGCAGGGAATTGTGGGAAAAGAGTACGGAAATATACATTTTGGGGTAGAGATGGACCACTATTGGTCCGAATGCGTCGTGTGGGGTTTCGTCTTGTAGTTCTCGTGGTGCAGACCTCTATTTGAGGTATGTTCACGTCATTGGTGACGTCATCAGTAGGAGTAGTAGCCAAAGTGGGAATTTTTGGGGTGTGAAGGAAGGTGTTTTGGGATAGAAATGGACCATCCTTGATCCAAATGAGTCTTGTGAAGTGGCATCTTGAAACAACGCCCGCCAACGCCAAGCTCAATGCTTCAACGCCCTGGTGAATTAGCCCAAAGGCTCTGATTTTCATGGAATTGTCTCTAATTTATTGGAAATGCAGTGACGCCCGTCAACGTCCTCGTTACGCCTTAACGCCCTAGCATAGCGCCTTGACGCCATGATATACACAGATGAGAGAAAAAGCAACAACAAGAAAGATGAAAGATCAATCATTTTATTTTCCCCTCCATCATAACATACCCACGCTGGGGGAGCCGCGTTGGGTATGTTTGCAATTGTCCACTCAGAGGCCGCCATTTGGCGCTGTATCTGTCATATTCGTTCTTGCCCGTTAGATGTATTCTCGGCTGCTCTTGTTCAATCAGAAGTCGCCGTTTCAGAAAGTTCCATCTTTGCTCGGTGTGACATAAGCACCGTCGGGCAGTTCAGGATATTGCTCGGGCAGCATATCCTGAAACAGTTGTTTGCGCATTCGGATCGCATTTCCCAGGGCCTCGGTGGCCTCGGTGGGTGGAAACCCCATATCCTCTAACAAGTGACGCTTGGTCTTCATGATAGACCTGTGCGTGGGGTCGCCGTTCATTTCAAGGGGCAGCAGGCTATACCGTTTATAGATGGCCATGGCTGTTTTCCTGATACAGGGCCGCATTTCGGTGTCCTGTCCGCCGCCTTCGATTAGCGCAGCATAACTACGAATAGCTTCATGCACAATACTATCCCAGAAGGTAGGTTCTGCTTCACTTTCGTGGGGTGCTGGCTGACTATCTGAGGTCAAGTTCTCCGTATCAGTAGATAGACTGTCAGCAATCTCGGATTCGGTATCAGTCGATACACTGTCGACAGTCTCTGTATCAGCATCCGCCTATACGGACTCCTCGGAGTCTTCAATTCCATGTATATTTTTCTCATGTCGCATCATATCGTAACGTCTGGTGAAAGTACGTTCGCACTCAGAGCAAGTATAAGTCATGTTGACGGTTGGACGACGACTGAGCGTGTTTTGGGAATACGCTTGATTTTATAGACAGTAACGCCCATCAATGCTTAGCTTAACCCTTCAACGCCGTGGTGAATTAGCTCAGAAGCTCTGATTTTCATGGAAATGCCACCAATACATCGAAATGCGATGACGCCCGTCAACGCCCATCATTACGCCTTAACGCCCGTCTCAACGCTTCAACGCCTTTTAATGATGCGTTCAAACAAATGTTTCTTTTGTGCTATAGCTCTGACATACGCCGCTTTCCAGTTCATACCCGAGGTTTTCAACATCGACGCTGCTGTTTCGATTTCCATATGGACCGGGTCCTTGTCCAGCAATTTTACATGGGTCAGGAAGCCAGCATACTGCTGGCGTAAAGCCCGTCGTAGTCTGAGTGCCAATGTGTTATGGGCTAAAATTGCGGCTTCCTCTTTCGAATACCCTTAGCGAGGAAACTTGTTTTCTGTGGCCTCCAACGTCTTGCCCAGCTCAGCGTCCATACCTTCTTTGAACAAATCCTTCCATAGCCTCGAGTTCACATTATCTTCATTCCCTTGCACGGGTTTGGGTTGGTCCTACACGGTTGGGTGATATTCCGGGACTCATGGTATGAATGGGTGGTTTTGGGGCGGTTTGCTGCTGCTGCTCTGCCTGATGTAGATTCGGTGGATGGTGTAGGGGTATATGAGGTTGCAGTGATGCCCTCGTCGGGTAACAGGTGGGTCGTGAACCGGCGATCTCCGGGGGCATGGGCTTTTAAATCTACAAACAGATTTGTGCTCTGTCGATGGGGTTGGAGAACAACACAAAGTATTGGGAGTTCAAGGCAATATCTCTGGACGCCTTCCCTTGAGGAAAGAGATTCTGAGACAAATAGATGACGGACAGATTGCGATGATGGGACCCTTTGGTGAATAGTTCGGAGATTTTTGAATTGTCCTTGACCACACTCATGAGGTCATCGAGCACTACCACGTTGGTCTGCTCGGGGTCAAAGTAGGACGATTCGTCTATGTCGTGAGGAATCCCTGGAACGAAGCTCACATTCTGTAACCTTGTAGTTTCGTAGGCGGGCTGCCATTGGCTATAACACCAAATAACACGTGTCGGAGCTGGGGCCGTCAACGCCCGGTGGTGGTGGTAGCTCCCGTAGGGCGGAGTTTGGAGCTTTTGGAGCTCAGTCCTCGGAAGTGACGTCATCGTGTGTGTGTGTGTGTGTGTGTGTTTGTGTGTGTGGGCAGTGGATTTTACATCCGGGACCTTGTCAACATCCGGGTTTCCCAGTGGGGTTTTCCCATCGTTCCTCCGTCTTCCATCTGGGTACTGTGGTTTTACATCCGGGCCCTCATCTTCCATTTGGATTTTTCCATGTTTACTGTCACGTGACCAGAACCGGAAGTTGTCACAACAGTGGTGGCGCCCCGTGTCGGAAGTAGTAGGTCAATATCAGGGCGCCACCTGTCTTTTGGCAACTTCCGGTTCCGGTCACGTGACAGTAAACATGGAAAAACCGGGATGTAAGATGAGGACCCGGATGTAAAACCACAGTACCCGGATGGAAGACGGAGAAAAGACAGGAAAACCCCACTGGGAAACCCGGATGTTCACAAGGTGCCGGAGGTAAAATCCACTGCCCACACATACATACACACATGCGTACGATGACGTCACTTCCGAGGACTGAGCTCCAAAAGCTCCGAACTCTGCCCCACGAGAGCTACCACCCGGTGGCGGTGGCGGTGGTGGTGGTGGAGGTGGTGGTGGTGGTGGTGTCTGTACATATAGGAATGAACACGTGTCCCTCATCAGTCCATATGTATTGGTCGACTGATCAACATGTCGTGTACGTGCACGTTCTGTCAGAGAACCTTCTGTCGTCGCGATAGTATGCAATGCAAACACAACCAAGAGACACCGCCGAGTTATTTGGTGTTATAGCCAATGGTAGCCCGCCTACGAAACTACAAGGTTACAGAATGTGAGCTTCGTTCGAGGGATTCCTCACGACATAGACGAATCGTACTACTTTGGCCCCGAGCAGACCAACGTGGTAGTGCTCGATGACCTGATGAGTGCGGCCAAGGACAATTCAAAAATCGCCGACCTATTCACCAAAGAGTCGCATCATCGCAATCTGTCCGGCATCTATTTGACTCAGAATCTCTTTCATCAAGAGAAGGCGACCAGAGCTATTGCCTTGAACTGCCAATACTTTGTGTTGTTCTCCAACCCCATCGACAGAGCACAAATCCGTGTGTTTGGTAGTCGAATTTATCCTCAGAACATCAACCATTTCATGCAGGCGTTTCAAGGAGCGACAAGTCGTACGTATGGCTATCTGTTTGCAGATTTAAAAGGCCATACCCCCGGAGATCGCCGGTTGACTTCCCACCTGATACCCGACGAGGCATCACTGCAACCTCATATAACCCTACACCATCCACCGAGTCCACATTTGGCAAAGCCGCAGCAGCAAACCGCCCCCATACAGCGGGTCCCCTTCATGCCATCAGTCCCGGAATATCACCCAACCGTGAAGGCCCAACCCAAACCCGTGAAAGGGAATGAAGATAATGTGAACTCGAGGCAATGGAAGGATGTGTTCAAAGAAAGTATGGACGCCGAGCTGGGCGAGACGTTGGAGGCCACAGGACACAGGTTTCACCGCAAAGGGTATTCGAAAGAGGAAGCCGCAATTTTAGCCCAAAACACATTGGCACCCAGACTACGACGGGCTTTATGTCAGCAGTATGCCGACTTCCTGACCCATATAAAATTTGTGGACAAGGACCGGTCCATATGGAAATCGATCCTGAAAAACTCGAGCATGAACTGGAAAGCGGCGTATATCAGAGCTATAGCACAAAAGAAACATTTGTTCGAACGCATCATTAAAATGCGTTAAAGCGTTGAGATGGGCGTTAAGGCGTAACGACGGGCGTTGACGGGCGTCACCGCATTTCGATGTATTGGTGTCATTTCCATGAAAATCAGAGCTTCTGAACTAATTTACCAGGGTGTTGAAGCGTTAAGCTAAGCGTAGCCGGACGTTACTGTCTATAAAATCAAGCGTATTTCCAAAACACGCTCAGTCGTCGTCCAACCGTCAACATGACTTATACTTGCTCTGAGTGCGAACGTACGTTCACCAGACGTTACGATATGATGCGACACGAAAAAATATACATGGGATTGAAGACTCCGAGGAGTCCGTTGAGCCGGATGCTGATACAGAGACTGCTGAGAGTGTATCGACTGATACCGAATCCGAGATTGCTGACAGTCTATCTATTGATACGGAGAGCTTGACCTCAGATGGTCAGCCTGCCTCCCATGAAAGTGAGGCAGAACCTACCGTCTGGGATAGTATTGTGCATGAAGCTATTCGCAGTTATGCTGCTTTAATCGAAGACGGCGGACAGGATTACTTACAACAGGCGTACACCGAAATGCGGCCCTGCATCAAGAAAACAGCCATGGCCATCTATAAACGGTGTTACGTCTAAACGATAATAGGAAAAACGCAACAGAAAGCTTTTGTGAAATCAAAAATTAATAATCAAATATTTATTGATAATACTAAAATCATATACAAATTAAGTAAGGTTAATACAGCAAATAGATGACAAATAAAGTCTTTCTGTTCAATGCTATACCGGTGTATCTCTCAGAGTCCGTACTAACGTGCAAATCTCTATACAGTCCTTGCCGACGAGCAGAAATCGCGTTCCTGTATTTTTATAGTCCAGCATCGCTCAGCTGCTGTCCAGTTTCCGTCAGTTCAATCACGTAGATAATACAGCGCCAAGAGTCATTTCACAGGAATATACAATCCAGCAGTCAGTAATCTCAGGCTAAGGTAATATCCAGTAGCACAATCTAATGCACCCACATAGAAGCCGTTTGAATCTCTTAGAATGACTAATTGTCCGGCTATTTATACTCTATGTGGCATTCTATCAAATCAAGAAGCTTCCACCGGTACAGCAATGACGTATGATTTAACCCAGATACCATCACAACGACTTCTAGAAAGCTCCAAATGATTAACCCACAAATCAGTATGTAGCCCTATCATTCCAGATACATCGACATGTGTAGATGGCACTGTGACCCAATTACCATCGTCACACGGGTCTCTTCCTATATCGGCCATTTTAATTTACTTGCGATAAATCGGTCACGACTACGAGAAAATTCTATGACCAGAACCACAGAACAGAAGGTTAACAAATTTACCTCAGCGCTATTATTCTAGAACTATCTTCAGTGTCTAATTTTATACTGCAATACCATGACACCCCCCCCCCCCCCTCTTAAAAAGAAGAAAGTTTCAAACTCGGAACTTTCTTGACAATTCAAAACATTATTGCAAAACAAAATCTATATTAGAACAGCAAAAATGTTGACAAACATATGTACATTATATGCGAGACAAACAATTAGTGATCAAATTGTCCTTGCCCTTAATATGTTTGATTTCAATATTGTATTCTTGTAACACCAAACTCCATCTCAACAATCTTTGATATTTGTTTTTCATCTTACTTATGAAAACAAGTGGATTGTGATCACTGAATACAGTAATTGGCAACGATGAAGAAGCAACATAAACATCAAAATACAAAACCAATAGCTGCCATAAACTTTCTTTTCTCAATTGTAGTATATCCTCTGAGTGTGCCTTCATGTCAAATTTACGTGAAAAATAACATATTGGTCTACACCATCTATACCTTCTTGTAACAAAACGGCACCACCAGCAAAATCACTAGCATCTACAGCCAGTTTAAAAGGTGAATCAAAATCTGGTGCTGAAAGAACTAGTGCGCTCTTGAGTATGGCTTTCAGGTTTTCAAAAGCTGGTTCTTTAGAGCCGAGTTAAAGGTTCAGTAATATCTGAAAAATTTGGACAAAATTTCTTGTAGTAACCAGTCATACCCAAGAAACGCAGCAGTTGTCTCTTACATGTTAGTCTTATAAATAGCGAGTTAGCACTGACCTTAGCATCTCCAGATTTTACCTGACCCTGACCTACAACATGACTCAAGAATGTCACACGTGCATGTCCAAATTCACTTTTTCCAAGACTGACTGTCAGATTGGCGTCACTCAGCCGATTGAACAGTGCACGAATTCTCTGTAGATGATCTTCCCATGTATCGCTGTAGACAATGACGCCATCAATGTAAGTCTCACATCCTTCCAAGCCGGAAGTAACGCGGTTGATGAGACGCTGGAAAGTGGCTGGGTAATTTTTCATTCCAAATGGCATAACTTTGTACTGGAACAGATCCTCCAGCGTGACGAATGCTGATAGCTCCTCCGCACGATCTGTCAGTGGAACTTGCCAAAATCCTTTCAGAAGATAAAACTTTGACACGAACTTGGCACTTCCCACTTTATCAATGCAATCGTCAATGCGTGGAATAGGGAATGTGTCTGTTTTGGTCAATGTGCTCACATTTCTGTACTCAGTACACATCCTGTAACTGCCATCTGGCTTTGGAACGAG
>JAVTVY010053675.1:0-25267 GCA_036873755.1 Hanleya hanleyi
AGTTCTGATCTGAAATAATTCTGATTAAAAATTAGATTTATAATTAACACTTCAGTATATTGTTATATATATGTAAGCTGTAGCCTGTAACGTGTATCCTGTTTCACATCCAAACATGTCATCATTGCCAAGAAAACTGTGGTCCGTTTTGCTCCAGCGTTTTATCGCATTTAATGAGTAGGCCTATCAGTTACTCTCCGGCTAAAAATACCTTACTGCATATACCCTCAAAAATTCAGCGCTGTTTGCACAACGAAGCTGAGGTGGTTTAACGTTTATCAATGAAGAAAATCACCGATCAACTGCCATAGAATATAATGTGAAACAAGGAAACCGGAATAGTACATTCATCAGATTGCCGATACCCAAAATATGTTGTCTCATATATCTAGATAACAACGTGATGTAGAGACGCTATTTATTCGTCTTTGTACCGGTTATGCTCAGGAGAATCACATAGAATCATTATTATCTTGTGCATAGAAGGTGTTGGTCTCGAGTTGAATCACCGTAAACTACATAAATGCTACCTTTCTATACTATAGTACTATATATAAAAATTTGGTGCATTGTTGGGAAAATAATGTGATTCAAAAAGTTGTTTTGATCCTGGACAAGGGCACTAAAAACCACTAAAGAGATGTAGATGTATTTTCACACGTAAAGCTTGAAATCTAGTGAACCTATATTATTCAATCTGTTTTCTTTAAAAAAAAATGTAAAATTAAATCGGTGATCGTTATTTATTTTGGAATGAAGGCGCATTAGGAGACTGTTACCAACAAGTTCTGAGCTGACCTATTTTTGATGGAAATTTCTGGTGATTTTTTGATGAAAATCAGTGGCGATTCTGACTTGAGCGGTGCCCATCTTAATATAGGCAGGATTTCAACTGGGGGTGGGGGTTTCCAAGAGTTCAGTTCGCGTTCGAGTCCTAATGCCTACTGTACTTCGTAGGTCCTGTGACGTTAGTCACACTGCTCATGTTAAACAATATACCTTCTCGTAATTCCCATAACTACAGAGGTATCACATAATATTTTCATCTGTCAAGCCCCCTCATTCTCTCTTCTCGGACCGATTCTTAGTGGCAACTTTGATTAATTCCTACGAAGTAGGCTACAGATCGCAAATTGTCCGGTAATGAGTGAGTCCATCCGAATCCTTTCGTCGACAAAATAAGGAGAACCGTTGTCATTAGAACCTTGATTTTTGGCATGAACGTGCATTAGGGCATTGCTACCAGCAAGTTCTGATCTGAAATAATTCTGATCAAAATTAGATTGATAATTAACACTTCAGTATATTGTTATAGATATATGTGAACTGTAGCCTTTAACGTGTATCCTATTTCACATCGGCCACATCAGGCTTCAAATTCAGGTCAAATTACCCACGGCTAAAAATACCCTGTCCCACTGTATGCCACATGGCCCTATTACTGAGGTTAATCTTAACTACTGCATATACCCTCAAACAATCAGCGCTGTTTCCATAACTTAAATTGTTAAACCATATCATTGAAATAATATAGCAGAAAACATTGATGTGAGTTATGATATGTACACTATGACCAAAGACATGTTCATAATGGTCTTGAGTTGAATTACCGTAAACTACATAAATGCTACCTTTCTACTATACTATATATAAAAATTTGTTGTATTGTTGGGAAAATAATGCGATTCAAAAAGTTGTTTTGATCCTGGACAAGGGCACTGAAAACCATTACAGATATGTAAATGTATTTTCACACGTAAAGCTTGAAATCTACTGAACCTATATTATTCAATCGGCGATCGTTATTTATTTTGGAATGAAGGCGCATTAGGAGACTGTTCTGAGCTGACCTACTTTTGATGAAAATTTCTGGTGATTTTTGATGAAAATCACTGGCGATTCTGACTTGGGCGGTGCCCATCTTAATATAGGCAGGATTTCAACTGGGGGTGGGGATTTCCAAGAGTTCAGTTCGCGTTCGAGTCCTAATGCCTACTGTACTTCGTAGGTCCTGTGACGTTAGTCACACTCTCATGTTATCACCATGGACACTCATAATTAAATCTCCCAATAGCCACTCATCCTCCCCATTCACTCAACATTTGATATATCACCCATCGAATTTCTCTCCAACCAACTTTCCTTAATAATTGTTTCTGCCCCCAACACCCTAGTAATCCTCGTCCTTGTGTCCTAAATAGGTACTGGTTTGAAGAAGAGCGCTATCATCCAAGGAGATCTTACGTAACCATATTGGCCAAATGTCAGCCAAGTCGGCCAGCTGCGGAACTGAATTTATATGGCCAGTGAATGCGCTTGCATTTTCTGACGTTCATGTGTATGTGCATGACTGATAACTTAGAAAATCCAAGAAATACTTCATGGTGACTTGTTCATCGTTTTGTTTGGCTGCTCTTTGGTGAAGGTGTATGTCACCAGGTCCACAGTATAATGATTCGCGATATTTATTGCACAATCTTTCACTTTGGGCGGTAGCTTTGCAACTAGCCCACGTTTCATCTTTTAATGATTCAATCGCCCTGTTAGAAATCAATCACCCCCCAATTTTGTGGAAAAATTTCAATCAGGCATTCTAATAAATTTGATCACATTCCCAAGGCATTAAAATAACAAAGAAATAATAAATTATCAGCAGGTTTTGGGGCAATTTTGTTGTAATAAATTTGATCACTCTTTGATCTTATAGTGAAATATTTTACTCCCTGTGATTTAATTATTAGGGGAATTATCTTAACACTTTATTTGCAGGACCAGTGAGATGGTTTCATACAGAAATGAAAATTAGCCCTCCATCCCTTCTCTCTCGAAATTTCGATCGACTCCGAATCCTTTTCATAGAAGACATATCAATGCCTATCTCGGGTCACGTGAAGACATATGTATGCTGATATCATCAAGTAGTTGGTGAACGAGCACACATTCCAATCTAACACGCATACTCGTGGGCTGAGGATATTGCGTACTAAAATCTGTTCATTCATTAAATTCTATTCACTCACTCACTCACTCACTCATTTTAATTACTCGTAGATTATAGAGCTTGTCAACTTTCACTAGGTGGTTCCACATAAATTTTGTCTTTACTTTTAAACAAATTGAACTCTACAAAATGACTACCATTACTCTATGATATTGAAAATATAATTCTAGTTTTCTCCATGTACAACCCCATAACAGTTGTTTCATGTGCCAGGGCTCAATTGCATGGGGTAATGTAATAATGCATTCGTGTTCGCTGGAACAAAGGTCAATAATGCCGTGTACGGCCATAAAGCTAAGTGCGATTTAACTCTCGGAGATTTGGCAGGGCATGGGATATGAGCGATACACCCAGTGACCGCCTCTTTCTACTTTCTATGTTCTAAATGACCTTTGTTCGCTTGAAAACCAATATGTCATGACGTAAACTTATGCAATTCAGCCCTGGAGATTAGCTGCAATTGACGTAGGTGAAACCAAAATGCTAGCTAAACTCAGTGCGAGTGATGTGATTGTCATTGAAATGAAATAGCATCCGAAATGCTTGGCATTATTATCTAATTGTGCCAAACCATGGAGAGTCAACAGTCCATCGAGGTAATGACATGCTGAGTAGCATTGCATTTGCCGAATTCGTTATATACATCGAAGAACTCAACAAAACGGGTACTCCGTTATTGAAGTTAGTGGATTTGGTGAAAAAGTACAGCATGCGACTAGAACAGTCTGGAAACTAACAAAAGGAACGCATTCACTCTACTCGACTGAAGGAGACACTCCTAGCAAACATTCCTGGCGCACGCGAAAGAGAAAAATATTCTCCTAATCCAAGACATGGATATAGGCAAAGTACTGGCAGACGTCCTTAACAAGGATTATGACAGCGACGTTATGTGTTTGGGACGAGCTGCATCAATAGAACGTAGAGACATGTTCGAAGAATTATTCAACTTTAAGACTCATTCACAACAAACTATCAAGCCGAGTCAGTTTCTGCATGGTTTCTGGGATTGGTACGCATAATTCACGATGGTCCAAATATGATGGAACAGACTGCCAGGCCAGCGCGACCTGAGGATCTGACCATAACAAAGCTCATAGAAGCCATAGTCATATAACATAAAAGCATACATCACCAACACCGTAGGTCATCCACCACAATACGTCATGACATGCAGAAAGAAACACCACTACCAATTTACATCGGAATGATGATGCATGAACATACCAGAAAACGTGAAATCAGTGACAAAGATGTTCGAACTTGGAATTTGCAGAATTCTGCAGTTTTCCGCAGATCTCGCCAAAGCCGTATGCGAACGATACGAGGAAAACCAAGTGGTCTTCCAATTACGAAGCGAGGTGTTCACTACTGACGCAGTGGACAATATCGACCAAGGTCCCTATTAAGCCACCGCAGCTGGCTCATTTCATGGCACTGGTATCTCCCTGTTCCAGCATCCAGACTTTGGTGAACGGGGTATGGAGGTGACTATCAAGTCTGGTTTTACTCAACATGTTAATTCTCTTACCACAGCTCTACAACAATGCCCCTCCAATATTGACGCCAGCACATTATTCACCATTGTCAATTGCAGAGATGGACATTTCGGCAGCTGATGAATACAAAGCCGACAAGTAAATTGAAAAGGAATATGTATGGCTCGAGGAAGTTGGAAGTACGTGCCTTAGCGATGGTGACAACGGACAACACATTTCCTGGTCTGGATACCAGGCAAATTGTCAGTCCACAGATCTTCCTGCAAACCGTAATTATGCGCGCCACTATCTGAAGATTCAGCTCACTCGATTGCCATAATCTGACATTCAATGAGTGAGTGGGTGAATAGAATTTAACGTCGCTTTCAAGAAATTCAATGACGACTGTTTCGAATGGAGTTCAACACTTAAACCCAGGCCAGACTCTAGTGCCTGCATGTGACCAGTCACTTTTCGCCATAGTCAAGAATATCAAATAGACGTGGCCAGCTTTGTTTGGCGAGGACAGATTTGGGCTTATATTTGGTGGCTTGCACATCGAAATCGCGGCATAGAAAGCAGCTGGAACTTGGGTGGAAGGAAGTGGGTGGTGGTCACCCAAGCCGACATTGCTTCGTCAGGCAAAGCCTTCAAGCAGCCCATCTGGTACACGATATGCTCATCAGGTTATCGCTGTCGCCCTTTTCAGCCTGAAACGCCAAGCCTAATATTAATGTCATGTGGAAGAGTTGGAACATCCAGACGACAAACATACCTTTGAAGCATGGTGCCAAGAGAAGACAGAGAACCATCCCCTTTTCATATACTGATCTCTTTGTGTTGAAACTAGAGTTGACTGCGCGCGTCGTCGTAAGGTCTTTGCGGTCATCCAATTTCCAAGTGTACATCAACGCACTTACATAGCTAATGCCTTGGTTCTTCGCGCTGGATCGCCCAAACTATTCCCGCTGGTTGTCTGTTCATATACGAGATATTCGACAGCTCTGTCAAGCATTCGGAACTTGGAAATTTACCTAAAACAAAACGCAGCGTGCATTTTCAGCTATGCTACTGGATCAGGCGCAATAACAAAATTGTGAAAGGAGATTAAATGTCTCGGCAACTCATTCTACGATGACAGCTTGTGTCCTTGGCGACCAAGGATGTTGTGAAAACCGTCAGTGAAATAAAGGCAGTGGGGCTAAAGCAATATCAAGCGTTTGTGAATGAGAGAATCGTCCACCGTACCAAACCGCTCGATGAGCCAATCACTCAGAACAAATTTACAATATTTGAAGATCAACCGAGAGCGTTAGTGATTCCTGACGCAAAGCTTAAAATCAGATCGGCGAAAAATGATTGTCAGAGGTTTTCTGTCTTTATATCGGGTGTCAGAACCGAGGAGGTTAATCTCAACTAATTCTTCGCCATGGAAACCAGGCATATCCTCCTTCAATTGCTGGTGGTGGGTGGTTCGGAAAGTGTTCAACTTCTGATCTTCTGCCAATCTCAGTAAACTCAGATATAATACGGTATTCCCATGATTTACCATCTTGGTTCACCTAGATTGATTTTCTGCGTGGCTTAGGAAAACTCCACGAAACATAGGAGGATGTGCCAGCAGTTTCGGCGGTGGTCATCGATCGAGCCGCCTTAGTCCAGATTCTCAAACATGGGACTGCAAAGACTTTGAATGAATACAGTGATGACGTGTTTGTGTCTCACATCCTACGATGGGTTGAGAAGGGGAGAAGAGTGGATGTGGCAAGACACATTTACCGACAAGGCCGTCTGAAATTGTCAGCGAGAGAAAAACGTGGTGCAGGTACCAGGCGAAGAGTATTGCCGTCAGCGCTATTGTCTCGGGCATGTCGGGACTGGCAGAAGTTCTTGAAAGTTGATGAAAACAAAACTGAAAAGGAAAACAGTTCTAGCAACTGACGGTCAAGGTCTCTAGTGAAAACCTAGTCAACTTTCTCCATGCTCAGACGAGGAAGCTGATGCACGCAAAACTCTTCGATGTGTTGATGCTGCTAGTAGGGATCACAAACGAATTCTTTTTAGAACTGTAGATACATATGTCGCCGTACTTGCTATCGCAGCATATCGCCTTCCACCTGTTGAGTTATGGATAGCGTTCGGTATCGGAAGTTAGCAGCCCACCAATACGCATGTGCTCTGACGCCTGAAAAAGCAGTAGCACTGCCCATGTTCCATGCCATACAGCTTCTGCAACTTATAGCTTTGCTTAGGAAGTCTACAGGGCCTTCATTCAAAGCTGTGAGAGAAGTTGATTTTATAGAGGCCTATAAGATTGTACATGGCACCGGTACACTGAGATTGACAAATGAAATTTGAGAAGAAAATTTTTACAAAATAAAAGTTTCATAACATTTTTTGCGGAGGTGTACAGGTTTAAAAAACAAGAGTTATGTGTAACCCGGCAGCTCGCCTTTTGGGTATTCAATAACATGCAGCTTCACATAAAGATCGAGCCCTTCAGGTTGCACATCACTGGCAATGACAATACATATTGCAATAAAAATTTGACTTCTTCGTCAGTGATGCTGAAGTTGGATTGAAACATGAACTATATTATAAAACTTGAAATAAAGATTACCTTTTTTTCCAAAAGTAAGCTTATACATGTCATTATGAATACATGTACAATTGAAATTTTGTCTGAGATGTGGGTGTGAAATGCCTGGACAAATATGGTTCGTGCAAAAGCTTGAGGTTAAATCATGATGAGGAATGGGATTCGATACCAAAATTGAAGGAAATGGTGCTCTTCATTAAAGGCGACACAAAATTGCAAACCACCAGGGGTTATGTTACCAGGCCATGGTAATGTTCAGATTGATAGTTCAATTTGATAGCAATTTTATACATGTATCATACAAAGTATATTGTTTTATAGTCTAATAATATTCGCATGTTCATATTAGTATATACTGAGTGAAGACAGCTGCATTGATGTTACATGTATACAATTACATTTCTCTCAGATACATGTACATTGTAAGTAATTGGCTGTTGGTTCAACAGAGCTGCTGAACATGTACTGGCACAGTCAATCTGTGTAGGTGGATTAAAAGTTAATCCGTATTGTAGATGTGCTGCTGTTCTGGGTATTAAATAGGGAACAATAACTTAATTTGAATGCACGGTTAGCCAGTATTTAATATGCATGTTACCTGTTGTCAGGTAATTTCTGGTGTTTATAGTTACGTTATCCTTTGGTCACCAGAAGGGGTTAAAGGTCAACCCAAACGGAATTTTTTTTGGTCTAAAAATACTTAAAAATCATAGTTCATACTTCACTTTGTATGAAAGAAATATTGAAAAAATTCTAATCTGATCAGAAACACACGTAATATGGAAGCAAAGTGGGCTTTTTCACACTTTCACAGCTGGGTTGATGACGTCACGCAGGGCAGTTGCCTGAGAAAAAACAGCGGATAACATGGAAAGCGAGTGCAGTCAGAGCTCCGGTTCAGATGTCGATTCGAGCGATATCAGCTGCTTAGATGGAAATATTTTTCGCCAAGAAGATGAAATAGACATAGAGGAGGATGATGACGGGCAAATTAACAGTTGTTTGCAGACCAACGGCGGAATTCAGCCCTGTCAATTTGAGCCGTACGGCTTCGATTCTGACAGTGATCACCACTCTGACAACGTGGAACTCGACGACGACAGGATTCGGAGAGGTCGTTTGTTGAATTCAGATTGGTATGCAACTTGACTGGAAACCTTATTATCGTCATCTATAAGACCAAATGTCCATATATTTCAAACTGTATTGAATGTAGAACGATTCTGTGATGTAAAGAACGAGCACATCTGTGTTGTTATTGTTGTTACTGACCGAGGCAGCCTTTTCGAGGGGATAAACTCCGGGATTCGGCAGTATGGACAGTAAACTGTTGATAACTCTACTGATATACGTCCGATTTGAATTTTGTTTGTTTTCCCATAATCCCCATGAAATACCAATTTCAGAATTATATAGTTTGATAAAAAAGCTTTGGACATTCATGGCGAAAAGTGCTCAATTTTCGACAAATTACCTCAATTAAATTGAAATCGAATGATATTCCCACAATCTCAAATGTCAAGGGATTATGAAAGTATTATTATCACTTCTGTATCTACAGCCATTCACTCCAATTGGTGTTTTTTATTTATTTACTTATCAAACGTATATATATTTATGAAAGATCATTTTATTATTATTAAATAGTATATATGAAATAGAGACTCATCCAGTCTAACCTGTAGGTGCTCAAGCAACAAATGCCACGCGAGAGCGAGCAGGGCATGTACAGCCGTCTTCCTGCCCGAGGCCTCGCTTGCAGGCTAGGTTCGTTCAGTCGATGTCCGTGATAGATTCTCCTTGTCCGATTTCTTTGCCGTCACATTCTGATTGTTCTTAGGTTTGATAGTTGGAATAGCTGTCCTCTTTAGTTTTGGTTTGTACCCGAATTCAACTGCTACGCTGTAGATGTACTCGAATGATGTCTAATTTCTGTCAAAATGTGCCGAGCAAATTATACGAGTACTGGATCGGGCCCTCTTTCCACACTCTCGTGTTGCGTACAAATTTCGTCCAATTTGCAGCGATTTTCTCGTCTTTAGGCCACAAATGAATACTAACACTGTCATCTGTAGTAAAACTGCAACCTCCCACTACACAACGTCGCGGCATACTCCGAAAATCTCCAGAAATCAGCAGCTACGTACGACTGTGGTATACGGCTTTAACATACAGAATACAAGACGGCTTCCCTCCGTGACGTCACAGCTGGAATTGACAGGAGAGCGATTTTCACCTTTCAAACGGCAATATCTCGCCAACCAGGCTGCACAAAATTATGAAAAAAATATCATTATTTTCAGAATCGAAAGGACTATTTTTTTATATTTTTGACCTCAGAGCGTTTGGGTTGACCTTTAAAAGCAGGCACCCAAAGGCAGAAGTGGGCGGAACTGACCATGGAGGTCAGCAGGAGGACATGACTTGGTACATAATATGCAGTCACATGTATATTGCATACATGTAAGTCTAACACATGTATATTGCATTAATGTGAGTGTGTTCAGGGGAATTGTCCACTGAGGACAAGTCAGAAGGGTGACAAGCAGTTCCATGTATAATTGAGACATGTAGGCCTGCATTCAAAGACTATACAAACAGAGCAACTTGAAAGTGAACCGTCCATTTGGAATTACCCGCCACAACTATTTATACCTGTGTCGGGTGGAATCAGGTCCGATCAACAGTGTAAGAACTAACATGGACTATGGCGAGATGTTGTACCGTTGACTGTGCTATTAATAAGTGACTTGTCGTCACTCAGTGTATAAGTTTATATGCCATGATCACCTGCAGTTATATTCAGCAATGTAAATAAACCATGCACACTATACATTGGAGAACTTGGACTTCCGTCGTTAATATTTGAGGTTACCGACAATCGTCAGCTCCCCACAGACATTTGTCTGGTAACAGTTAATATTTAATATTGTACTTCTGAAATGAAATAATGTCATTAAACTATTAGTACCGTGATTACTATAAAGGAATATATTGTAGTTGATTTGACGTGTTTGTGTATATGTAACAGGTCGGTGTAAGAACGCATTGTTGAGGCTTTTGTTGAGGCTTTTGTGCAGCTGAAAAGGGTCACGTCTAGACGCATTGTTGAGCTCAGACAGGCTATTGTAGGCTCTGTCTTGTGCGTAATTCTTACACCAAGTATAAACCTACAATGTACACTGCATCTCCTACCTAATAGGTTAGTATCACATACAAGAGATATATGCAGCTTCGCAAAAAGATCGAGCCCTTAAGGATGGCACATCATTTGAGGTTGCACATCATTGGCAATGCACATCATTTAAAATAATAAATTTATTAAGAAATATGATTTCTATATTTAGTGATATTGAGGTTGGATTGAAGGAGGAACTATATTATATAACTACCAATAAAGATTACATTTTTCCAAAAGTAAGCCTACACATCCCATTGCATAGATCTGATGAATACATGTTCATGTATACATGTAGTTAGGAACAATAGGTGTGCAATTTTGAGCACGTTCTTGGTGTAACTTTCAAAGTTTGTGTGATGATATGTGAACAAACAAAGCTAATAACAGTGCAATAGTAGGACAAAATCTATCATTTCCAACAGGCAATGGGACACTTGCACTGTGGTAAACCTTCACATTTGTATGCAAATAAAAGAACGCAATGACAACTGTGTCCAATCATACTGTAATGCTCCATAATAATGTGCACGGGTAAAGACTGAGCTCACAACTGATTCAAACTCACTTTTAATTAATATAGTAAGTTAAATGTGTGGACACAGATATGGTTGTACAAAAGCTTCAGGGTCAACCAGAATTTGATAAAATTTTAGGAAATGGCGTCCTTCATTTAGGCGACACGAAATTAAAAACTAACAGGGGTTCGGTACTGCGGGATTCCCCCGCCAGTTATTTTGATATTGTACTTCTGAAATAAAATAATGTCAAAAACTATTAGTAAATACTATAAAGGAATATACTGTATGTGATTTGGTATGTATGACTGTGTATACAATGTACACTGCATCTCATGCCTAATAAGAAGTCAAAATTATTCTAAGTCCAGCCTAAACAGAAAAGATTAACCCAGAAAACTTTCTAAGTCCAGCCTAAACATAAAAGTCTAACCGGACACCAACACCAACACCGACACCAACACCAACACCGCCACTTTCCCCCTCTCTTTCCCAATACCTCGCCTACTTCGTATACGGCGAGCTAAAAATGAACTCAGAAAACATGAAAAAGTCCAACTCAACGTAATTTTGACAAACATTTATTTTTCCTCACATAAATAAATAGGAGGGGCACATCTTTAAGCTATGCTTGACAAAACCACAAAGCCTACAATTCCTTCAATCATAACTGTGTGACAAGTTGAATATTCAAGAGGGTGGTCGGATTTGGTTTAATGTCACACTCAGGTTATTTCACTCATATGGTGACAGCCAGCTGGTTTGGATGGTGGAGGAAGCCAGAGCACCCAGAGTCGTTTCCTACAATTGTTTTATGCACATTTAACTATTTTATGTAATACTAGTATTTAATTATTGTGTGAAATAGTTTTAATGTAATATTTAAGTACACTCGTTTCAAGAATCTACTTTGTTATCATTGTCATTATCAGTTGTCTTAATCGTCGATGATATTAGCCTTTGGCTAGCGTTCTTTGTATTTCAAAACTGACGTTAAATAAATATCTTATCTTAAAGGAGATGGCACGATGATGGTGGCATTTTGGCCCAGATGTGGTGTAGTTGAAATCGAAAAACTAAAATGTCCTAAAAATAATTGTGTTTTAATGTAACGACAAGAGAAAATATATGAACACAATGAGTGAATGTTGTAGCTCGATTGCGTTATGATTACATCTATGACATGAAATTGAAATCCACAGCATCATGTGCTATTTCGTTAAAAAAAAGGTCTAAATCGAGTCATTTAGACACCTTGGACCAAAACGCCATTTAACCTGGTGATGTGTGGTGGCATCTCTCCACTGCTGGAAAATCTGTTTGGTTCAAGTGATCCTTTGTGTCTAAATGTGTTTTTTAGACCCTTTTTTCTTGAAATAGCAAATGCTGTGGATTTCAATTTCATGTAATAACTATAATCATAACGCAATAGAATTTCACATATTGAGTACACATATTTTCTCTTGTAGTTAGATTAAAACAAATATTTTTAGGACATGTTTTTTTTTGTTTTTTTTTTGCTTTCATCTGCATCACGTATAGGCTAAAATTCCACCTTGTCGTACCATCTCCTTTATGAAAAATGACAATTAGCTCAGTGAATGTCTTATATCCAGGCAATTGCAACCTCCCAGAGACAGAAATCCAAAAACCAAGGAAAATCTCTATTTTCAACCCTGCTGTGGCCATAAATAATTCACAAAACAGATCCCTGTGATTTCATTATAAGACTGACTATAATTATCTGAAGCAATGACAATTCCATATGCGGAGGAACAATGACATAAGTTAACAGTGGTATTATTACATACAATACATGCTGAGCCATATAAAAATACTGACAGCTATGGCACAGAGCAGAGTAGTACAAATGTAAAATATATATTCAAATACATGCATTTAGTGATTATATTCATGATGAGGTAGAACACAAAACCTGTGAGCGAAGCGGACTCTGCAAGAAAATGGCTGATGAGATTCATTATAACATAAGAATGTCCAACATGGCTTAAGTTTACTATTGACAAAATCAATGTTAATCTCTACTTTTTTAACATCAAATTCTAGATTTTTGCAAAACTTTGAGAATGAATCAATCTACATTTATATCATCATCATGATTGTTCCTTCAATGCCAAATAGAGCAATTCCATCATTAGTGAGCCTTTCAACTAAAAATTAGGAATGCCAGGACCAATATTTTAACTAACTCCATTGGATAGTATTAGAACTAGTCTCCAGAACCAAAAAGAAAATTCCCAAATGTTCATTTTTTCATCAGATATTGGTCAATGACATTCTTTGATGTTTTTACCAAATTTATTGTATTATTTCTCGAGAATGTCTCCGAGGCAGTACAAATTATATACTTATATATATATATAACATCATCACAACATCCACAATGGATAAATTTACTAACAAAACCTAAAAAATTTATCCTTGGAAAATTGCTGAAGTGCCGAAATAATGTTTATTCTTCGTGTATAATAATTCTCATTAATTGAATACATTTTTGTTCAGGATTTTCTTATAGTATTGCATCTATCCTCAGTTAACTTGTATGTGTCGCACACATAATTTTGTGTTGCGTGTGTGACGGTCACGTGTGCGACAAGGAGTTTCTCACCCTGCAACAGGGGAGGAAACTCTTGTAATTCACCAGTTTTTGACCCTGCAACACAAGGTAGGCAACTCTGTTCACCAACAGGAGGCACTGTTACCAAGTATAGATGAAGCCACTGTAGAACCACCACATATTTATTACAGATGTAGTTGCAATAATCTACAATATGAAGAACCAGTATCATATTGTGGGCATCTGAAATCCACTATTTGTCTTGATGGAGAAGCTATAAATATCTCATTACATGTAGGTCTTACTAACGAGTTTGAATTCAAAGTATGGCATATCACATTGGGCACACCGGTTCTCGTCAGATCACAGAAGTTAAGCAATATTGAGCTCGGTCAATACTTGAATGGGTGACAGATGCTGTACTGGCTGGGCTGATTAGTGTCCAGGATAATAGGAACTGTGCACACTCTCGTGTTCTGGCACATGTAAGCACCGTCGTGATATGACTGAACAAATGTTGAAAACGACGTTAAATCCTACTCACTCACCAAACCTTGATGGGAATTCCTCTTCCATGTAGGATGGGTTGTTGGTCTAACTTAATGTGACTGGAACCAAGGCAACTGGAAATAGTCATGTTCGAAATGAATTGTATTGCAATTATTGACATTTCTATATATCAGCCCTCACACGCATCAGCTTTATCTTGTTCTGAAAATAGATGCGCCATTTCAAAACATCCTGTTTCAATGTCATAATAGATGATGTCTAAATGTTACCGAGTACTCTCACATTGAGAAGGTCCTTATGATATTTCTGCACTATGTCAGTTTCCATGAATACCATGGAAAACGCAGCACTGACGTAGTCTTGAACACAGATGTGCACAGAAACACCTCCAAACTCACGTAACTCGGAATGGTGAACAGCATGTGAAACTGGAGAAACCAAACCTGATCACAAACATACCATCAAGTTGAACCATAACACTATTTTCAGAATAGATAGATATGCAAAATAATTCATTATTAATATGGATAATAAATTAACTGAAGTTTCTTGCAAGTACATATACATTTGTCTATCTGTTTTCATCCACATAATACTGCAGCAAAGAAAACTTGCTACATCCAGCATACTTGACAAGCAGGCTCTGACATTATAGTGTGAGTTTGAGTTGATCTGTCGTAATATGAATTTACAAAGTCTTACAAGCAATACACCATGATGGATTAACAGATTTAACATGCAGATGGGCCCAAAAAGCATTTACTTTCATGAGACAAAATTTATTGCTCTTTATTTGCTGCACTGCACGAGAAGAAATTGAAGTCCTGGAAATACTGGTACTAGTAGTGCGGATGTCTCACAATGAAAGCTTCAACCAGTTTAAACTCAGAGGCAATCTTTTGATATAATTGATTCAGTTCAATTCATGATAACCCATTCCTATGATGATACATGTAAAATATGCCGTTTTGAACCGTCAGGCAGGAATTCAAAATTCCAAACAGTGCTGTCTACATTCCTGCACTCATATGAGTGAGTGAGTGAATAGAATTTAACGTCGCTTTCAACAATATTTCAGCTATATCTCGACGAACCAACTAAGCACCACCCAGCCCAGTTGTGTTCCTACTACTTTAAAGAATAAATCCTTGAAGCAGCATGGAATGCACTCATACGAAATGTCTCTTCTCCAAAATAAAACCGGAAACCCAAGTTGCAAGATGCCCAAAATTATGGATCTTCCAGAGCCAGCTGAGTTTTCCTTTGGGTTCTCTGGGAAATTGTATCCATTTCCCAGCTCATTCTCCTGCTGCAAGTGGAGGTGGTGTCGGTGATAACTTTACTGGATGAACATTTATCATGTATAACAACTTATCTATTACAGGGAGAGAGAGAGCATTAAGGTTTAATGTCGCGTTCAGCAATACTTATCTGTTACATTATCCATACCGAAGTTGTATGGAAGACCCTTCCCTAGAACCTCCTTTTCTCAACTTGAAATTTTGAATCTGGGAAGATATGTTTACATATTGTAAAAAGTTTCATCCACATTTGATATCATGCCTGATAACTCAGATGAGAAACATTCCACAAAATGTTGCTTTCAAAGAAAGAGATTGTTACCCATAATAAATGGCTCAGATTCCCAGCTTCTAAAATGCCAAGCATTAATTATAGAAAAGTTAATGACGCATGCAACAAAATAAAGATCCAGCAAAAATCACTGGTCTCGCAACAAAAGTTCACTTGTGGACTCTTCTCTCGACGAAGTGCAGATACTTCGATATGGACTAGTGGAATATAATCTTAAGTCTTCTGTGCAGATGAGGCAATAATTTTCAACAAAGATCAGGGTAACTTTTGCCCCTTCTGGTTTAATTTTTTGGCATGGTCCTCAGGTTTCAGACACCAGGGAGTCAAGGTTAAGTCGCATTGCAGCATTACATTGATGATAGTCACTGGAGCGCCATCTACTGTCAACTGACGGACACTATCTACATGGTATTGCACGGTGCTAAGGCCAGTAACTCTATCACGTTTCCTTGTCACCTACAATAGAAAGGTATTTAAATGAGATAGAGAAAAAGAAATTACACAAAAGCTGAGAATTTCAAAATTTCAGCAAGTCAGTCATTTCGCGAAGTAAGTACTACACTACAGGGATTCATAGAAGTCACATCTTACTACCATGATTAATAGGCTGTAAAATTCACTCAAAAACTCAATAGAGAAGCCAAGAATCATGGTAAACTTATGAAAAACTCAATCCTGGCCAAAATGCTATTGCTAATCTCTTATAATATTACACACGAAAGGGGTAAAATGCTAGAAGAACTCAATATTGATTGGACAAAACTAAATTCAGCGAGAAAAAAACCTGAATATTTTGACGTCTATGAACCCCTGCTAATGTTCTGTTATTTTCCTTGACCTACATGTTGTAAACAGTGCTGAATGGGGTATATTCCACAAACAGTAAGGCATATTTTGCCATGGATATTGAACCAAATCAAAGTTAATTAAGTGACACCAAGCAATCTGGTTTTCCTATTATTCCAAATATGGCAAACAGCAGAGATTGTCGTCGTGGACTCTCGTTTCGAATGGAAATTGTATAGTTCATTAGCCAATCAAATTAGAATTTTGAAGAGGTCATACTTCAAGATCACACTTAGGGCTGTTCCAGAAAAAAGTACATGGGGGGGGGGGGGGACAGACGGCACTTCATATATTTACGTATGGGTCGTGGGGTAAACGAGTTATATGATTACATGGGTTGTTGTCTGAATGATAAACTGATTTATGTGGGTTGTGGGTGATGGGAAAGAAAACTAAATTCTGGTGGTTGTTGGGGGATTTAATAAAATTAATAAAAGTTGCACAAAATAAATCTAGAAGGCGAGTTCTTCTTTACCGAATACCTGATGAATTCCTTTTTTTGACGGGTCGCCACAACAAGAATTGCGTGATCGAGAAGATGTTCGTCTGAATTCACTCATCAGAATTTACCCTCGGGGGCGATTATTCTGTTATCAATCAATAGTTTATTGCACGACTTTGAGACATACAAAGCATGACAAGAGACAAAGTAGTTGAAAATATTTACATTATATACAGTGCATACATTGCGATACAACATAATCGCAATAATAACGTAAAAGTAGTACTATTTACATAGTGGACAACAGGAAGTGCTCTGCTGGAGGAGTTATTTTGGTGTTATGCTTAGCTGGTACATGTTATTGATGGAGAGTGCGACTTTGGGGTTGTTCGGGTTGAGGAGGATTGTCAATTTTTCGTCGTCAGAGATTCCTCTGTCCAAAAGATTGGGTAACAGGGAAATCAATGACAGGCGAGAGGTGTCATATTTTGGGCAATATAGTAGGAAGTGTTTTTCGTCTTCTATTTGGTTTGTGTGGCATTCGGTACATAGTCTTTGGTGTCGTGGTATTTTCTTGTATCTCCCAGTTTCAATCTGCAGTTTGTGGGCGCTGATGCGGAGTTTACTGATGGTTTGTTTGTGTGTAGTCATGGTAGTGGATTTGATGTGTTTCAAATAGTTTTGGATGTTATATTCTTTGTATATTTTTGTAAATAGGGTAAGTTTCCCCTCTTCTGTTGCTCTAGTTACTGTTATAAGGAGGCACATTATGTGACGCAGTTTGTGTGTGCAGAGGAATATGTTCGAATCCGGGAAATACCGAATGTCTTCACGTGATCAATCTCGACCAATAGAACAGATTTTCAGAATCTCAAGAAAATTTCCGGATTTTCAGTCTCGCCCGACCGTGTTGTTGTCGCTATTTTTGTAGATAATGAATCTCCGTTAAACCATTCTAGCAAACGAAAAATCTTTTGGCTTGGGTTTGAGAAATGCCTCAAAAATATAAATTATGTGAATAAAATTCGAGTCATGTACCTCCGGGGGTTTAATAAGTTCGAAATAACTGGTTCCCGTGCGTTTATACATTGATTTCCAGCAGAGTGCGTTCTCCCCGCAGAGTCGTATTTCCCAAAATAGACTCAGCCGACTCAGTTTTCCTGTAAGTAGGCCAGGGAAAGCTGAATGCCTGTAGCTCTGTCTGCAGTCTGAGCAGCGGAGGGCGTGTTGTTCTCGTCCCGTGAATGTAACTGGAAGCAGTACGTAACCGCGTGGTTGTTGGCGGCAGTTTTCACAAGAAAGTTTCGGGTCGTACTATTGTCTGGCCGGCTGCCTGGCCGTGCCAGGCCGTGGCCAGGCATTGTCAGGCCGGCTCAATTACGTGCATTCTAAAGGGAATTACAGCTATTTGTTGATCTTACTATAATGTTTATACAATTCTGCTTTTATCTAGTATATTTTCAGGTGTATATCGGCACTTCTCAGGCCCGTGGTGGTCGATTTAATCTTCCATGCTGGAAATCCCGGCAAAACAAAGATGGCGGCCGACCAGCTAGGCGGGGTGCATGTAAAAATCAGATTTTCACATACGAAACGGGATTGTCTGACCAGGCTTTGTCAGGCCGGTTCGATTACGTGCATTCTTCACAGATATATTATAATAAAATGATAATTAGCGTTATTTAATACATTGAGAGAATGTATTTTCATGTATTTATTACGGGACAATAAAACTGGGGAAAAAATTGTCACATTTATGGGCATTTATGGCCCACATTTATATATGCACGGCCCGGCCATGCATTGTAAGGCCGGGTCTATTACGTGCAATTTTCACGGAATTACAGCTATTTGTTCTATATATATATTATAATAAAATGATAATTAGCGTTATTGAATATACTGAGATTACATGTATGTATTTTCCATGTATTGTTTCTGGGAAAATAAAACGGGGGAAAAACTTGTCACATTTATGTGTTTGTCAATTATTGCGATACTGAAACTATAAGTCGGGTCAATAGCCGTGATCGAGATCTGTCCAGAAAATCAGTACAAGCCAGCATGAGTACATATTACGATTTTTAATATTGAATTGTAATCAAATGGACCATCAAAATCAAATCCATCAAAGGAGCAATTAGTGTAGAAGCGTGTTTTTTATATGACCGCTAAGTTATTTGACGTTATCAACATATTTCCACTAGAAATCTCAATAACATCAAGGGAAGCGATCAGATGTTAAAACAGCTAGAACTATACCTGTGGAGAAACCCTGCTCAAAGTCGAAATTAATGTTCCGACGTAAAGGGAAGCAGGTTGATATTGAAACAAAAAAGCTTAGCAATACCCGTCGAGAAGCCTTGCTCAAGGCCCAAGCCGAAAGTAAAGGGTCCAAAGTAAAGTTCCGACTTCAAGGGAAGCGGTTTGATGTTGAAACAAAAGCTTAGTAATACCTGTGGAGATGTCCTGATCATTTCTTTGGACCTTATTTTCAAACATGACCTTTGTTCAAATTATTTTATTATCATTGGATGATAATTACAGTTAATATAAAACCCAAACAACATCTTGATCAGTATACCATCTTGTACGCATTCTGCTACATCATAACTTCACATCGCTCACGTATCTTTTCCATAATTATGTCATCTAGAGTGCTGATCGCGGGACATTCGCAGGCCAAGTACTTTGACCAGTACGTCGACGACCCACGGTTCGACATCTTTGCCCAGTCTGGGTTGAAGATAGATGAAATGTGGCCCAACATTGCCGACCGAGTGGCAAACTATCAGGTAAGCAATCCGAATCCCGACGAAATGCATGATTAACAATATACCTAAATCATGGAGCGACTTAAATGTAAATAATATTTCATTTAATGACCAAATTAAAGATAATTTAATGACCAAGTTAACGATTTATTCCACGATTCTACCATTTATGTTACAATGTTCTCATTTGTATTACAGGTTATCGCCTTCCATCTCGGCGCCAACGACCTCCGCGAACATAGTTACCAGGAGGTGCTCGAGAAATACCAAACATTGGTTGAAAATGTCTGGAAGAAAAATCCAAGGTGAGTTCAGTATTATCATCATGTAAGCGTTAAATTCAAAGGAACGATCTTCTTTTTTTATACTACTTTGTGAGGAAGATTATTGGAAGTAAATTAATGAATGTTATTTGTATTTTTTTCAGTGCCATAGTATTGACCTGCAGCATATTGCCAAGAGGCCAGAACCATTTCCTGGGAAGAGAACTCCGTGTTTCCTTTCTTTCGTCATTCAACGAAAAAGCCAACATCATCAACCGTACTCTCTCAGATATAGCCAGGAAACTGAAGCGACTGATCTTCGTGGAACATGATGGCTTTGTGAAAGGTGGTGTTATCCAGCATCATCTTTTGAGCAGAGACGGGCTCCATCTGAGTTTTCCGGGGACAAGACTTGTTGTCGACAAGATCGTGTCAGTGAGCAAGGCGATGCTGCGACGACACGTGACAAGTCCTCCCCGACCTGCCAATCCAACTCCCCGACCAGAGAACACACCAGGCCCATATGTTCAGGCGCTTTTAACGGTGAGAACATTACATCATTAAATGTAGTCTGATTGTGTGTGTGTAAGGGGGGAGGGGGAGCTGAATTCAGATACGAAGGGTAGTTCGTTACAAACATGTCAAATGTTGCTGAGGTAGTTAATATATGCAGAATGTCCAATATAAAAAAAAAACGACTTCTATATTTACCTATATTTGCTTTGTTAACAGCCTACATTGGAGACGCTTCCTACTTGTCCTCCAGAACCAACGCCTTACCGAGACGCTGTGCTCAAGGTACCTTCCGAGCCTCTTATATCCCAGCCTCCTGTGTGTTTCATCGTTGCGGAGCCTCCCGTAACGATAGAAGTTAAACCAACTCCATATCGGGATGCACTGCTTAAGGTATTACATTCGAATATTTGTATATGTCAATTTAAATTGAATTAGTTTCAAAGTCAAAGAATATACTTATAGTTCAGTAACGTTCATTTGTTTGCCATCTTCAGTAATAAGTAAATATCATATTTATTTCTTCTTGCAGCAATGCATGAGCAGTGATTCGGACAACGTCGCTGTGCCCGACACTCCACTCTGTGAGTGGCCACGTCTACGTGCGATCGACATCACCATCCCTGTACGTCTGGAGGCTGTCACTGATCAACCCCCGGCGACTGTCATTGTCCAACCTTTGGTAAACGATGTCATCAGACCAACAACCGACGACATCGCCCAACCTCTACCGAAGAACGTCACCTATTATCAACCCACTGACGCCGTATCTCCCTCGCCGGCTGGCGCTGTCTGTCCGCCACCAAGCCGTAGGCGAAAGCGACCTGCCGTCGTTCCTGGTTCAGTGCATGTGCAGGTTGGAGGAGGAGCTCAAGTTTATGGACACCAGTCCTCTGTGCTACAGAAAACAGCAGTTGCTGACTTTTTGAAGAACGCTGATCCAGGAAAGGTTTCCTCTCTGCCTCCAGTGAAACCGAAAGGGGGCGAATATTTTATTGTGAAATGCTCCCATAAAGACGATTGGAAGTGCGACCAGTATCAGTGGATAGGTACAAGTACAAAATCGTATTTTATTTGTGAAGAAGAGATGCGAGTTGCGCATTTCAAAATCCGATTATCTGGGAGTGTTGTAGATAAAGATCGTAAACGAGCTGTTGGGTCACAGGGTTTTAAACGGGTGGGGTATTATTTCACAGAAGACCCTTGTTTAGTATTTGTACATTATTTGGGTGATGAAAATTTGTATTCTCCAATTTCGCATGGAAATTCTCATTCTGATGCCGAATTTAAGAGAACATTACCTTCTGTTCTTGAGACCATTCGAAAGTCTGCTGACCATGGAGCCCCCATGAAAACTTATCGCAGGATGGTTTGTGACACTAAGGCTGCTAGTGGCACATATCAGGGTATAAATAATCCAAGAAACTTGAAACAAATTCAAAACCAACACCAAAAAGTTAACAATGCAAAGAAATTGAGTTTAGATGATCTTTATAATTTAATTTTGTTGAGTTACCATTTACCAGATTATATTTTGGACTTAACTATCATCCCTGATATGTTGACAGTAGCAGCCTTGCCAGAAATTATTACTGAGTTTACTAAATTGACAAAATCTAAAGCAGACGGGATAGTTCTAGCATATGACACGACTTTCGACTTAGGCGACTTTTATGTTTCTCCTTTAGTATTCAGACACACTTTATTCGAAGACGCCCCCGTCATTCCGTTAGCATTTTTTATCCATGACAGAAAATTTAAGGCCCATCATGAACAATTTTTCAGAGATATAGCTCGAAAAATTCCCGCTCTTAAGAAGATCAAAGTTCCGATAGTGACGGATAGGGAGGTAGGCATAACGAACGCGATTCAGACTATTTTTCCAAATCTTGACATTCTGCATTGTTGGAACCACTTAAGACGCGATTTCAAACACTGGCTTCGCAATCAGTCCGCAGATCAAAGCAATATAGCTGTTTACATTAATGATCTGGTAACTATGTTACAGTGTGAAGACGAAGCAAGTTTTCTGATTGTGAGCCAGGGTTTGATATCTAAGTGGTCCCAAGGTGTAGTTGACCATTTTAATAGCGAATTGAAACCCGACATACTGAAGTTTTCCGGACGTTGGAATATCGAGAAGCATGCAGGAATGTTTGACCCGTATTCAGGAATCACTAACAACATTTCGGAAAGTTTAAATTGTGTTATAAAACGATTAACTGAATGGAAAGAAGTGCCTCTTGATGGCTTGGCTTTTCATCATACAGGGAAGAATCATTGGGTTACTTCAGTATTGGATGAGAAAAACACCGTGTATCTATTCGACAGTCTCCTGAATCCACGCAATGAGCTGACGGCCTCCACCGAGATACAGCTGGCAACGGTATATGGTGAAGCCAAAAAACGATTTTTTAATATTAAAATCCCAACCGTGCAACAACAACCCAACGGTTTTGATTGCGGCGTATTCGCTATCGCCAATATGGTCGAATTCTGTCATTCAGGATATACAGGCAAAGATGATATTAGATATGACGTGGGTCTTCTGAGGAAACATTTAATCACTTGTTTGGAGAAAGGATATTTTGAGCCATTTCCGAAATGTGAAACATCGGCAGAAAATATCCTAAACTTCACAACTGTCACAAACTCAAGAATTTATTGTCATTGCCCATGTGGATTGCCAGACTGTTATGATGACATGGTCGGTTGTGAAGCCAGGAGTGGAAAAAAATATTGCAATAATTGGTCCCACAAGTCATGTGCAGGACAAACTGAAAATTGGTTCTGTAAAACACATATTTAACGTTACATTTTAATTGCAATCTTAGGTTAACGTTCATTACTTTTTATTGTCTGTTAATGTTATCTTTCATTCCTCCTATTATTATTATTTGTTAAATTTATCATTATTCATTACTATTATTATTTGTTATAGTTATCATTATTCATTCCTATTATGTTATTTGTTATAGTTATCATTATTCATTACTATTATTATTTGTTATAGTTATCATTATTCATTCCTATTATGTTATTTGTTATAGTTATCATTATTCATTACTATTATTATTTGTTATAGTTATCATTATTCATTCCTATTATGTTATTTGTTATAGTTATCATTATTCATTCCTATTATGATTTGTTAATGTTATTATTGAAATAAAACAAGAAATCTGAATCAATGTCATCGTGTTCCATTTACCCGACTTATAGTTTCAGTATCGCAATAATTGACAAACACATATAATTTTTTCCCCAGTTTTATTGTCCCGTAATTATCATTTTATTATAATATATCTGTGAAGAATGCACGTAATCGAGCCGGCCTGACAAAGCCTGGTCAAGCAATCCCATTTCGTATGTGAAAATCTGATTTTTACATGCACCCCGCCTAGCTGGTCGGCCGCCATCTTTGTTTTGCCGGGATTTCCAGCATGGAAGATTAAATCGACCACCACGGGCCTGAGAAGTGCCGATATACACCTGAAAATATACTAGATAAAAGCAGAATTGTATAAACATTATAGTAAGATCAACAAATAGCTGTAATTCCCTTTAGAATGCACGTAATTGTGCCCAGCGGGGCTAAAACGCAATCATACATATATAAAACAAACTGAACATCGGACAACAGATAAAACATGCAAATATATAAAAGGGTTTCCATTTACCCGACATTAAAATAGCCATATTTTATAATAACCATAGGCATGCTGAGGTGTATATATTTATAGGTGATCAGTGATTCTATAGAACATCAAACATGTATACTAACCCAAGAGGCTGAAACAGTCGTAGACAAATTTTGCGGTTGCTTTAGCCATGATAAAGTTTGAGCCATCAACAAGTTGCTTGAAAATAAGACTTTGCATTGTCTGTTCGCTGCCTAGCTAAGATTCATAGTGTCTCCCTTCCTGCATTGCTATGCCGACGACAAATACATTTCCCGGTTGGTAACTCGAACATCTCCATCGCGCACTTATTATTACCTTTGCACCCTATTGGACATTCATTAACTTGAGAAAATGGCCCACGATGAATAAAAATACCATAATCGATGTTGTGATCATCATCCCCTGTATAGGCCTACACGGGGTCTATTATGATGGAAATGCCCATCTTCTTGACCCTCAATTTCAGGTCATTTTGAGGCTCCATAGGGATAATTTTAACGTCTGTAATTAATATATGACTGACGAATTTCCATTTAGTCTGCCATTTCGGTATTTTTATTTATCGCGGCCCATTTACTCAAGTTAATGAAGGTTGTCGGCATAGCATTGAGGGAAGGGGGTTCATACTCCATGTAAGAATCACGAAACAATGCATACAATAGCCAAGTCTGGGGACAACAATATGTCTAGACTTTAGCCTTTTCAGCTGCACAAAGACTCAGACAATAGCTTCCTACATGAAGTATCTACCGGGAAGGGAGACGCTATGAATCTTAGCTATTCAATGCCTCGCAATCTCATGTTGAGTGGACAGAGCCAAATTCATTTGCTTCCAATAGTGTGGCATCTACATCACAGGTGTTCAGATTTTTTTTGCAAAGATCCACTCCAATCTCTGATCGAAGAGCGGCACCTTCAATGGTTTGGCTGGGTTGATGAGAATGACGGGGAAAGAGTTGTTGAAGAGTTTCTTAAGGCAGTAAATTTGGGGGGAAAAATTGGGACATTTCAAACGATTTATCAATGCCCTGGGAACAGAAGTTGGGCCAACGCCGGCAACAGAACTGCATGGTACGACAACGAAGAATATTTTTTTTATACATATATATATTTGGATGTCCAGTGTATATAACCAATTTTAAGTGACAATATTGCCTGGAGGTAGAGAGATACATGTACAAATACAAAAATGCAAATAACAACAGTACAGAAAATACAGTTTTATGGATTGTTGGCTTGAAGATATTTTTTTTATTTACATGGGTTGTTGGGTTGAAGTACTTTTATTTTA
>JAVTVY010053676.1:0-27747 GCA_036873755.1 Hanleya hanleyi
CAGATCCTTATCACTCACCACATCAAGAGAACCAGTCACAATATGTTTGCATGGTTTATAGATAAAGTTCGACGATTCACAATCACAACTATAGCCTCCTGACGTGTATAAGTTCCAGTCAAACTCCTTGACAGCATTGGAGTAATTGAATATTTTGGTGGCTATAGATTTAGTATACTTATATGAAATGCAAGGAGGTTCTGTGAACTTGAAATAGTTTGGACCGTCTAACTTGTTGTAAACAATCGATTTTCCTAAATTAAAATTGAGATATTTGGGTAGACATGAACAAAATTAAGGGCGAATCCCGATTGTTTTGGATCGAGAATACAATGTGTGCGTAAAAACTCCGTGATCAACCAAGGAGTCGAACGACAACCAACACGTCAGTCCTACCTGTAAACAGGCGGGGCAATGTTTCAGTGTAGCTGACAGATTTTGCGTCTTTGGTATAATATTTATTGGGCCCCCATTCGTGTCAATCCGTCTACCTGTTCATCCGTGTCGACATTTCGAATCATTTCAAATACGTCATTGTAGGCATATGCCACGAGGTGCACGAACGGACTATATAAAACATTGACAAAATTGTAAGACACTGCAAGATGTTGTGAAAGTATGTTTAAAGGTTCTACCAAAATACTCCATATCATGTTGATGCGAAATAGTTGTAAGATTTTCTATTTTTACATTTAATAGCGGTTTACTGTTTTGGGGAATCGTCAAAGTTGAAGAAAAACAAACTTGAAACCCGCCATTATCACGCCTGGTTGGAAACGGCGAAGGCCATGACCTGCTGACCCATGACGTCATAGTTTGATTACGATCGTTCATAGCGAGCAATCGTAACGAGTGTTTTAGGTGACATTTCCATTGTAACTTCAATAACGTACGTCACAGAGCTAAACAGTGAGGTGGCTTTGCAAAATGATCGTGACACGCTGGTCCAAAGCTCCAAAATTGGCACATCCATCACTTGAGGCATACAGAACAATATCAGTAGGGATGCCCCTTGCTCTGGGCCGTGTGACGCCCTCTGGCCACCAAAAGGACATCCATGGGGAAGTTTTATCATTGAAGTTAGCTTTACAATAGCTTCATGACTTTCGTTATCCTTGAGGCTGGGAAGCTGAAAATTGCCACACTATATCTTTGGTTCCAGCGCTACTCGAAAATGTAACAAAATTGAAGATGGACTGTATGACGCTGTCACAGTGACGTCATATTATGAAAATAAGCCATTTTATGGACGATTTTTCTGATCGATTTTTTTATTATTTTTTTTATTTGTGCAATTTTCTTTGCTTAAACTGCCTTGTAAATTAGTAAATAATCATCTGATGTGAAATATCATTGGGCACATTTACGTAGACAAATACACCAATTTTGAAGAAAATACGACAAAACCACAACTTTCCAGCTACACCCCACAGTTGTCCATTTTGAATTTACCCAGGATGCTCTTCTCTGAGAATAAAATGGCCCTAATATGATTTGCTATATAGACACAAAGTGCCAGCTCTGAAAATCAGTTCATCATTCAATATTCAGCCGTCACCCATAATCCAAAGCTTTAATTCGTATCATATTGGGAATATAGAAACACTTTGACCATGTCGATCGACGACTGCCAGTGAGACTGTCGTCCCCATACAGACGTGGAAGACGATGCTGGCGTGCTGACGAGAAGCCATATGTCCCCAAAGACAAATATGCTGACTGCATATTTGAAGAAAAAAAAACATCGCGAGAACCAAGTGACTCCTGTGATGATTTGTATCTCAGCCACGCTTTGATTGTGACTGTTCATGGGAACATCTTGAATGACATGGCCGCATGGGCCCAAGCACCGGTTCGAGCAGTATTAGACAAATATTTCCGGGTGATGTAATAGCCCTATCAAGTCATCTGTTTCACAAATCATTTTTTCAGAAGTCGTTTTCACATTTTTGCTATGTAAGATGCCTATATTTTGTTAAAAACCGGCAAATTCTAAAGAGACTAAACACCGCTAACATGAAATATTAGAAATATAGAAATAATTTGACCATGTTGTTCGACGGCTGTCAGTAAGACTGACGTCCCGTATACAGACGTCATGCACTTCACTGAACAAACACATCCGATCTACCATTCCCAAGTTTTAGACACTGAACTGAGAGTTGATAGGAAGACGGACACGGGTCAAGATGGCCAGATACGGCCTGATTAATTAGTCAGGCAAACTAAAGGGAGATCACACATAATAATTGGTTATTGACTTCAGACGGCTTGTCGACGCCGTTGGCATGTACTGCTACTGCACGTGAACATCGGTCATTGGGCTCTTCACTTGAGTTCATCACAGCCAGTGAACTCTTTCATTAGGCTCTTTTGCCCTGAAATCGAGATAATTAATTGGTGGAAAATATGAGAGATGTTTCTTCAACAAGGTTATGTATGATTGCTTTCCTTGTTTAGATGAGCTTCCTGCTTACCGAACAGTTCCCGGCATGGAGATTTATTTCTCCCCTTGGAATGGTAGAGTAGATTCATGCTCCTGGTGAAATCAATTAAGGTAGACCGCTATTTGGAATTTGGCGGCCATTTTTCATGGTCTTACCTGTTTTTCCTAGAAGGTTATCTCCCTTTCCTAGATAAATATTTGGTGGTTTATTTTTAAAGTCTTCTAGCCGAAAATTTTACCAATATCATCCATCTAATTTAATAAATGATAGACATTGTCATTATCTTCAAATAGTTAGAGTATAAGAAAAAGTTAAATAAAAAATAATAATATTTGTTTTAGTTTTTCATGAATATGCTTCAAAATCGGGGCTATCCCTAGAAGTTAACATTGAAAAGGAACCTATGCATTTTCCCTCATATAACACACTTATGAATGCAAAACACGCTTTATTTAAAAAAATAAATACTACTATCTACACCAGTGGTCTACCTTATGGCAGTTTCACCAAAATTTAATTTTCAAGATACATGTCTCCGATATTGGGAAAGCTTGGAAACTTTTCCTGTGGCATGTGCAACTTGGCTTGTAGAAATGGAATGATCCTACGAAATCCTTGCCCAAATTTTGTAATCAGTGTGCCGAAGTATTGCCTCGGAACAAGTCAGACATTCCCATGACTGTAGAAGTCCAAAATTCTCTGGATGCAGAATCTTAAGAGCCTTTTCAGCAGCATCACTATTGGTCAAGGGGTCAATGTATTATTATTCAGTTCTATCAGACGGACAATATGGTTTCATTTTTATTTCACCCAAGTATTCCAATACATTAAATAAAAAAAAAAAAAAAATAGGCGGGCTTGAAGCCCAGGAAATAATAAAGATAGATGTTTGACGTAATACCGGTGAAATTTAAATACCTAGTAGCTTTTTCATATAAACAAACTGTAAAAAAAATAACCTAACAAAATCTATACTTAGAAAAAAAATGGATTGAATTTCCAGATTGTGGGTTTTGATACTAGATTTAAATAGTGAGATCGAAGTAAAGGATTTAATTTAAAGGGTAACTTTTTCCATATTTTTCGACCTTTGATTCCGGTGCTATTTAAGCTTTCTTTTTATAACAACAAATTGTAAGCAACAAAAATCTAGTTTTAAGTTACACGAATTTTCCATGTCGAGCCTTTATAAAACTTATACTTGGAAAAAATGGCGTGATTTTCCAGATTGTGGGTTTTGATAAGAGATTTAAATAGTTAGATCGAAGTACAAGGCTGAAAGATAAATATGTCGATATAGATTTAATCTGGACTGCCTAGTTGGATATCTGTGCACAAGAGATAGATTTTTTAAATACGACTGAAATTCTATCTGTTTACATAGTCTTCTATATGCGGCACCCGGTTCCATACCTGTTCAATATCTATACCAGAGATGGATAATTTGGGGTGGTTGCGAAACCAGCACCGTTTAGAGGGATTTATGAACATAAATTTAGTTGTTTTTTTTTACATTAAGCGAGGTTGCTACATGCGAACCAATTAAACAAATGGGTAAGCTCTTTCGACATAATTTCTATCAAATGCTAGGGTCGTCGTTGGACAGGGTGACAGATGTTTCATCAGCGAAAAGTAGAAGTTCCATGACACGATAATGTCATTGATATACATAAGAAAAAGAACCGGACCTAAAATAGATCTCTGTGGTACTCCACAGGACATCGGTTGAAACGATGATATTGTATGATTATATTGAGTACACCGTGTTCAAGACGATAAGTAACTATGGAACCATTTGTCAGATGTCAGTTATATGACCCCACAGGCAAATATACTGACTGCATATTTCTAAAACATCACAAGAACCAAAAATGATCCCTGTGATCATTTGTATCCCAGCGACGCTTTGATTGTAGCTGAACAGAAGGTTCATTATCAAACTGGTCTCTTCGTTCTAACAAAGAGAATTTCTTCTAACAGTATATTCTTCTAGTTCACACTATCAGACTCAGAATGGTACAGGGTTGAGCTACATGTTAGTAGCAAATTGCTATATTTTTGTTAAAACTGGCAAGCCCGGCGGGAGAACAGAAACCCCCCTACCAATCTTTCTGCCCTTCGGAACGACAAAAAAATTGAGAGCTGACATCTCCATGGCGTTGAAATGAACACTCTCAATGACATCATAGCACACATATATATAAACCGTATAAGACGATATAGAAATTCATTTAGATAAAGAATAATGTTCATTGATAAAGATATATAGAACGTCATCAGGTCTTACTCCCACCTATGAAAGAACACTGAATGAAAACGTCTGGTGTTTTTTTGATTATTTTTATTTCGTACAAAACTGGAAATGGCGTTAACTGTCGTACGAAATAGATGTTTGAATTATTGACGCGGAAATTCTGTTATGAACAACTTCTGAATATTGAATGTCGGATGGGAACGCCTCCTAATTGTAGCATATGATATTGGGGTCCTTTTGAGTATTGATCAAGGTTGAATTCAAAATGGCAAGACCTCCTCCGCCCACCCTCGACGTCTTAATAGTTCTCATAAAGCATAGGCCGGGTAGGACAGAGTTTCAACTGTCTAATATTTTGAGGAACAGAGCCCAAGGGAACACAGTCTACTTTCATCGTTACATGGTGGTTAAATCTAGCGATTTCTCGTCCCGTTACATGTCATATAACAAGTTAATCCAATCATTTTTAAAGAAATGGGTGTCGTAAAATGGGTTGTGTTCTTTCTCTACGGAAATCGAACAGAAGGTTCATTATCAAATTGGTCTCTTCGTTCTAACAAAAAGAATTTCTTCTCACAATATATTCGAAACCCGTAGAACAACAGGGTAATCGACAATGTCACTAAAAGTTAAACAATAAACCCTACCAGGCCTGGCGGGCCATTATGACCCCCTTCCCAAACTTCTTTAGAATCACAAAATAGGAAAGGTTAAACCATTTGTAGCTTATGATATTGGAGTCATTTTGAGCCTATTTGTATGACCCTCGATATGACCTATTTGTATGACCCTCGATATGACTATTTGTATGACCCTCGATATGACCTATTTGTATGACCCTCGATATGACTATTTGTATGACCCTCGATATGACCTATTTGTATGACCCTCGATATGACTATTTGTATGACCCTCGATATGACTATTTGTATGACCCTCGATATGACTATTTGTATGACCCTCGATATGACTATTTGTATGACCCTCGATATGACTATTTGCATGACCCTCGATATGACTATTTGTATGACCCTCGATATGACTATTTGTATGACCCTCGATATGACTATTTGTATGACCCTCGATATGACTATTTGTATGACCCTCGATATGACTATTTGTATGACCCTCGATATGACTATTTGTATGACCCTCGATGGCGGTCATCTTGGATTTCTTTCACATTTTCTGGTAGAGATTCACCCACATCGCCCAAGCCATATAGATTTAAGCGACTACAATACCGTCATTTCGAAAATTAGGTTTAAAATCTGCTTCTACTTCGACAACCAGCTCGGTTTAGAGAACCTTCCTGGAGTTAGGAATTACCGTATAGTGGATCCATAATGTTAAATTAACGAGCAGCAAGATCAAAGAAAAAAGTTATGTCACCCGCATCCGGAAACTTTCTCAATCAGCAGATAAAAAACCACAACAGTACTCTTTAATATCCTCTCTCTTGGATACCTCACATCACTATGATGAATATTAGCTAGGGGACCAGAAAATTGAAGCTGGACATTAAATAATGATTGGTTCTTTGAACCGTAAAGTTCATTGTATGCATGTCGTTTTTCTGTCAGTGACCGATCGAACAAGATATAATACTGTCTGATTGGAGGCTTGTTTCGAGAAAATCGTCCAGTGTTCAGTTATTAGTTGCCATGCGTTCATTTCAGGTGGAACTGACGAAAGCAAATATGTACATAGACAAGCGTCGTCAGCTTGCTATAGTTCGCGCTTAGGACGGGATTTCCGCTATTCTTGTTCGAAGCAATCGGGTGATATCATACCAAATAAGATTATACAAGAAAAAATAGGGTTTTTTCCTTGGTGTCCAGATGAAACATTACAATCAAAACGTGACTGAGATACATACTCTGGATCAAGACTCTGAAAATTCATTTGAAAAAAGAATAATATGGTCAGTGATCATCATCATGATGATGTATTGCTGACTTCATCAAAATATTGTTTACCCTTTCTCTCTTGTATTTTTATTGTTTTTATTTGATACACATTGGGTTTGGTGCCAACTGTTATACGAACTGAGTCTTTCGATTAATGCCACGGAAATTCTTGCCACGTCTGCTATTATATACTTTCTCACCCAAGATCATTGACAATGAGTTTCAGACAGATTCAATATGATCAATCGCTTGGTTGATGTTGTTATTCTTGCTTGGTTGTTCTTTCATCAGCTGATTTGCCATATCCGTTACGGCATTTCTGCATGAGTAGATAATGGTAAAGAATTGGTACTCATAACAGTTCTATTTATAACAGGCATACGTTTCCCGTAAAACCCACTAAACAGCAACAGTATATCCGAGTGCTATTTTGCGATATAAAAAGAGAACATGGTTACCGCACGTTTTAACTTGAAGCATTTTTCAGATCAATACAATAATCTAAGACATAACTTGGATTACAAAGTTAGTCTTGAGACAAGATTATGCAATCTCAGAAAATAAAGAGACTGAATATACAAGTTATTTGCATATATTTCCGTCGCATATATCATTTGATAAAATTAGACACACAAATGGGATCTTTACCGGTCACTTCCGAGCTATAAAGAAAGAAAGTATAGGTAGCTGGATATGTTGAGTAATTTGCCAAATAGTTTAAAATTGAATTTGAACTTGTCTGGCCCATATACTATTTGATGGACAACTTCGAAAATTACTTGGAAAATGCTTGCTACCTTGCCGGGGTACAATGTCAGATTTCTAACCCTTTTCGATGATTTCCACATAGTTATGGTACTTTGACCAGTCCGTGAAGATTTAGTTTTCCGGTTCATATCCATGTTACTATTCGATGGACAATTTTGACACTGAAGTGGAACATGCTCAGCGTCTTGCAGATGTGTAAAGTATAGCTCCATATCTTTACGCAGTTGTGCCAAATTTAGTGCACTTTACCTATGTTCGCCAATATTTATGGCATTCTGGTACTTCTTGAACAAAAATGAAACTTACCAATTCGATGCTTAGTACCTTGTGGATGCGCGCTAACTGTCCAAACTCCGAATTATTGTCCCTTTTCCTCAGCTTTAATACATGTTGTCATGCAATACTTGCCCCGGCCGTAGGCCTATCTCAGAATGTTTGGAAATTATTTGGTACACTGTCTATTACTCATCCCCAAAGCCATTGAACAAACCATTTTTTTACGATAAGAGATCAATGCACCTTTTAGGTGTTACCTCATATATTAAATACATTAATATCTTCCAATAGAATTTAACGGGACAGGGGCGGCGCATATATTTCTTAACCAGTGGGCATATTATGTGGAATATAAAGATGTAAATACAAGCAATTTTCTTGCGAAAGAGAGGCTGTAATACATAATAATATTCCAAACGCCAAGGCCGTGTCACTTTTATCCAAATGAATCTCTTAATCGTTCATTAAAACACAATTCAACCGAAAAGTTCCGCTCATTATTGCACAGTATGTGTGTGTATCATGTTAGCACAGACAAGTACTAGAAAGGTTGATAAGAAATACACCTATTCTGGATCACCAATCATCAAAACCACGATGACGTGCATTTTTTGTCTTCTACAAAAAATAATTCCGTTTGTCCCGTTTCTGGCGATGATTCATCTACAGTCCCAGTGATGATGGCCTGGGGATTATGAAGCGAGAATTCTTTAATTGGACGACGGCTGAATATTGAATGACGGACTAGACGCTCATATTGCAAACTATTTGGAACAATTCGTCAATTTATGTATATCACACCGCGTGCGTGAAATATCCCATCATTAGTCATATGTCGTCGTCTTGTAATCGAAGAATGAACAGAAAGTGGTCGCTGCGTCAGGGCATTTCAAGGCATTCGTTATCGAACCACTCGGATGCCATCTATTTTTTTTTCCAGTAGTCTATGTCAGCTTGTGTTTACGTCTAAACTGTCGGCTTGTCAAGTTGTGTCTAATTATGCTATGTTCCATTAATCTGCTGACAGCCCACGATCAGTTAACATAAATTTGCAAACCGCCCATTATACTGCCACTTGCCAACAAGGATTCACGGGATATCATGGAATGAGTGGAGCGGGTTGCCCAGAAGCACTCACATATATTTCCATCGCTGTTGAATGCTTATTATCAACGCCTACTCCAGTTATATATGCACATTGAATAACTTGTGCAAATAACAAGACTGCATGATCTCTGGATTTTTAGTTACAGATTTATGTGATAGAGAGCATGTGTTAGATGCTCGTGTGGTCAGCATTTTAACTCTCAGGTCTGGGTGAATTGGAGGCTGTCCCCTATTTATTTTTATTGCCCATTGGAGTAGGATACTGAAACTTTCCTTTCTATACATTTGCATCGAGTGGTACAAAATAATGTAAAACATATCCAAGATGTTCGCCATAATGACGTCACAGTGATTTCGCTTCTTTTTGGACCGATTTCTTGTATATTTTCCGATATTTTCTCTCAAAGCTCATAAATATGATAGAGAATAATTAGCTTTGCCAAAATAAATTCCGTTCATGTCCATTTACATGTAGGCAAGAAAAATGCGGGAGAAAAATTGAGCAGAAAAGACAAAAATACGACTTTCTGAGGACAATTCGTTACCATCATTTTGAATTTTTTCGTCATCCTTTGCACGAAGTATAACGCAGATCATCTTGAAACGACGCCAATAAGATTCGCGAAAACGCCAGAAAATTTTAGTTCTCTTCATTCCAGAACTACTGTCACAATTTGGTAGAACGGTCATAATGGTTCCTCCCACGCCAGATATGGTTAAGAGGGAAAGCTAATATAAAACAAGGTGAACATGTTTACAAATTAAATACTCTGTGTACGAGATCACATGGAGGCGCTATCAATAGGTACATTAAATAACGATGTGTATAGGTTGTTTTACGGTGCTAGGTTACACGCAGATGGGCAGTTTTCTGTTACCATGTCTCTGTACGTTACTCCACTTTGACGCCTAACTAAACGAAATGGATAGAAGCTTACTAAACGAGATGGATCTCTCAGCAACCCTTCTTTTTTGACAAGAATATGTGTAGATCAAAACCTACATAACTAGCTGCAATGTGTAATATTGCTGAGCGCGACGTTAAATCTAATTCTCTCTCTCTCTCTCTCTCTCTATATATATCTCTCTCTCTCGCCCTCTCTCTCTCTCACTCTCTCTCTATATCTCTCTCTCTCTCTCTCTCGCTCAACCTACACAGAATGGAACTGTCCACCTGGGTTCCCCAGGTTATGATGTCTATTCCCTTTGATACCATCAAGGGTTTCCTCGCAATTGGAGCTGCACAAACGTGATCACCCGGCAGTGGGATGACCAGCGCTTCGGTTGCTCATGGTCTAGCCGTTATATATAATGGCGTGTATGTCAATGTCCTTCAAATATCATTATGGTCAATCGCTATTTCCTCTTGTAGCACGTACCTAATATGTAGTCTTTATTCGGCACGTGTCCGTGTTATCCTATAAATCTGTAATAATTTTGAACCCGTTGTAAAACAATATTTACATCGGTCGTCGGAATAGGTCATGTTAAAATAGCCCAAAATTTGGGACTTACGTCTTGTAATCGAAGAAAGAACAGGAATTGTTGGCTCAACACGTCAGGCTCTGTCAGCGCATTCCATGGCAGTCATCTGTCATCCAGCCATTCTGGTGTCAGAATGATTTATCAGTATCCTATGTCAGGCCGAACGTCCACGTCCACGTCTGTGTTTCGAATTGTGTCCAATTAGGCTAAGTTCCATTATTCAGCTGACAACCCACGCTCAGTTAACATAAATTTGAGATAAACTATTATTCTGTCACAGACTATAAATGGCGCGTGGGACGTGAGGGATATGTGAGAAACGAGGGACATACATGACGGTCGTAAGGGACATGAAGAATCGAATTGTCTCTCACGGGTATTTGAATCATTGCTTAAGGTATATTATAAACACCAAAGCCAGTTGCAGATCCACATTGAATAGCCATGTATGTTTTTATATGGAGATATCTTCGTTGGAAACTGTACGCAGATTGGCAATTTTGCTTCTTAATTCTTCGCTTTCGCTGTACTGTAATTTATTTTTTGTTATTTCTTCATGTGTTTAGGATGGAAAGAAACTAGATAAGTGCGATGGATCTATGAGCAACTGTTATCTTTCTTCACGAAAAGATATTGAATAGGATATATCACTGTAAGCCACAACGTACATATTGCTGACCGGTATCTGCAAGTGACGGTGACCTTTATTTTCTCTTATGACCATTGTCTTGCCGCCAAATTGGACAATCGTAATCGCTCGACAGTGTCATGATTGTCTCTACTATAGCTCTCTCATTGTCAACATATTATCCCAGTAAATCGTACATCACGTGGTGCAATTATTAATGCGCTAGACTCACATGAAATCTTTTGCCTCTCGAAACATCGATCGTATCCTTCGATCCTTTCTTTTTTTGCTACAGGAAATTGGCAGTTCGAACGATACCTTTAGTTCTGAATCATATCCCATCAATTGCATGAATCTGATCTAATTTTTTTTAACATTAAAATTACAACGTTAATAGATCTGTCTTTTGTCCATGGAAATTTATCAAGTAGACTGTCCATATCTCTTTTCTCAAATGCCATTCCATGCACTATTGAGACATCTGCGAAATTCAACTTTGTTTTAAATACCAATCACCATAATATCTGATTATGATGATATGTTACAGATAGTTGATATATGTAGCTCAGCAAGAACTTTTAAACGCAAGTATCGAAGTACTTTTAATCATGTTAGTGTTATCTGCAGTTATAACTTGATGCGGAATGCGATTGCATTGATGCATAATGTGTTTTTAGTTCGGAAATCTTAAACTCGTCCTAAATGCATACATAATCTTTGACATAATGTAATCTACACTTGTTCTACTATGACACAATAGTATTGCATATGTCGCACTGGATATGGCGTTTTATATGAGTCTAGTACTAAGTCTCGTGTCTGTCAGCCCCGTCTATTAATAAATCAATGAATAACAGAGCAGAAAAAAATTCCATCGTCGGAAATGGCAATCTCTTTGCCATGACTTCCCCTTAACCTACGTCATTCTGTTTTACAATTCGCCCATTGACGTACTTCACATACCGCGCAGGAAGTATTCCATTGATAGCCATATTTCTTCATCGTATAATGGAATAAATAGCCGGAAATGGTAGCTCAAAGACCAGGCTGTGTTAACGCAATCCGTCGAAAATTTACTTGGCTCTCATCTGTTTATCCTATTCCATGTCACACCGATTGTTATGTCCCGATTGTCTATTTGTCAGGCTTATTAAGCTACAATGTATTAATATGCAGACAACCCACGTTCATTTTTCTTAATTTGGCGCGCAACCCACTGCTCTGCCACTTGCTATCAAGGATGAGAAGGAACGAATTGTCCAGAAATATGCACATATATTTTTATCTGTTTAAGTTTATTGTTCCACTGCCAACCTAGATGTAAATTAATAGTGAAGAGTCACGAATATGTTGTTTACGCGGCAATATTTGATCTCCATCGACATTTATATCATGTCGCATGACTGCACTGGCAGTCATAAATTCTTCATTGTCTTTGGTTGACGAGCTTATCACGTCAGATGGACAAACAGCAACTTTTTCTTGTCGTTTTTTTCAAGCAAAATCGGATGGTGCAGGTTACTCGTTAACCTACGCGAAATAGAAATACTGATCTCGGCTGATAAGGTAATGGTTACCATGACTCCCCCAATAATATCACCAGGGGATTCTGCGCCATTATATCGATGCATAATCGCACCATTGCGTTTGTCTGACTGGAACCATAGTCATGCCAGATCATAATTAAAATGAGGATGTAGTTGAAGCGAGAAATCGTTGGTCACAAAAAAAAAATTGTGAATATTTATCCCTTCAACATCTTCAGATCCTTCTGTTTCTTTTAATTTTAAAGCAGAGGGAGTTCATTTGAAATGCATTTTCCTGAAAGAATACTGATCCGAGAAAAGGGATTTGACGATAAAATCACAATGATGTTTCACCAGTGTATTGCAACCGCATTTTAATCTGTGTTATTTGGTGCCTACTCATATGTTGGTGCTCATGACGTGATTTGAATGAGGTTTCTTGATTATTGACGAGAATACTATCCTTAAGTCGACTTAAAGCTGAAATACAAATTTTACGAGATAAACAGCAACGATATGTATCACAATATTCACTTATGGACGACGATAGGAGTAAAATATTTCCAAGCTGGACTATGAAGACATCAAAATGAAACTACAGGAAATATGGACGAGAAGAAACATTCCAGGAAATATGGTTCAAACAGGCAGAATGGCTTAGATGCTTACCATCACAGAACAGAGAGGACACGGCAGAGTAATCAGGGCGGACAACGACGTCAACCAACCTTATCGTCTAGCGCGATACCACCAGGAAACACATGACAGGACATAACAATCGGTGTGACATGGAATAGGATAAACAGATGAGAGCCAAGTAAATTTTCGACGGTTGACACCCGTGCTTCTCTGCCAAACAGGATGGAGATTAACAGAGGATAGAGATTAACAGACCTAGTGGGTCTGTTCCAGTTTACCGTATGAAGCAGGTTTATATTAAATTAATCTTTAGATAACAGCACCTCCCATTTTAACATGATGTTTTTACGAATTCTTGGCACAACAATGGGAAATATAATGGCCCCACGAACGCTACGATGACTTTAGCTTATCTAGAAAAATATATTTGAAGCCGTGGGTAACAAATATGGTCCTCACGAAAATGCAGGTTTCAGGAACTTATGGAAGGAAATTTGGACGATTGTTTTCTCTGATGGCAGGTGTCTAAATGTGATGTACATATGTCTTACAAACGCTGCCCCCCAATATCACATGGAAAGCAACAGTAATAGTTTGCCCTTTCACGACATTTTTATAACTAAAAACGAAAGCAAAGTAATCGCCGATTTGTATCATAAACCCACCGATACTAAAAATATCTTCATTTCAAAAGAAATTATGCAAGAGATAATAATATCCACATTCCATATATCCTTTTCCGTCGGATTTGCATCATTGTGAAAGAATCTCAAGGGACAATACCTTCGTGAACTTGAAACAGATTTGGCTAGTAGGGTTTAATACACAGATTTTTTAAACAGGCCGGAATAAAGCCAAGTCACATAGCATTACCTTTAAGAACCTGGAAGTAGGCTTGTGCCTACGAAAGCTCATGGTGAAATAAACTAGTTAGTCTCAAATGTGCTACATTTTGTTTATTTGTCTACTACAAAGACTAACACGGCTACCCCAAATCATTCTTTAAGAACCTCAAACCGAAATCAACGTTCTTGTGGAATTTCTGAGCTGGAATGACCACATGAACTTTGGCATCAGCTTGGGCTAGATTAGCTATAGATTAGCTACAAACTAGCATTATCAACACATCTGATGATGAGTTGTGTCACCGGCAGACACTATTAGCACCAAACTGACACTGATACATCGTACCAGGCTGACTAATCAATCCGCACATTATACATTTAGGCGCACTATGATGATGATGATGATAGTCCTTCGACGATGTGGTCAGTGAATAACACGGACACTGTCTCTGATCTTGTTACTCATTCCGTTTACACTCGGGAAATTTACTTCCTCAAACACAATAGCCGTTGTGTGAGCAAGGCTGTAAGGATCCATCCAGCGTTTACAATACCGTCGGATACCAAGCTCTATTTCCAAGATGGAAAATTTTCAGCATTAACTCTCTCAAATCCAATATTCGTCACGCAACAGTGCTGCGTTCAATATGATGCGATATAGATGTAATAAAGTTTATGTAATCGCCGTTCAGTTTTCAGACATTGGGATATTCATTATAGCTGCGATATTTTATGAAGAATCCTGGTGAACAAATCAAGTATAGTTTATCGGCGTTTATATAGAGATAACTATATTACTCACAACAATATAACATGATCCTTTAATGCAGGTATTGATCACATCTGTTGTATTCCTTTCGGATATTCTGCATAAGCATAGGCGCAAAAGTTAAGTGCAGTCAGAAACACATGTGCACATATACTGACATAGCTCATACCTGTGTATATAAATGTATCTGTATCAAGATTATTATTGGTGGCGCTGTGTTTTGTCACCTGTGCTTGTATAATATCTCAGACATATTACAGATTACGGTCACATTTGCTGGAGATTAAGATAACATTCTCACCCCAAATATATTAAGTTTTCATCATTGAACATGGTTCATAAATTCAAAGTGAGTGAGACACATCTGAAGTCTTTGAAACGGGACGACTGTATTTCATCTTGGTCGTCAGGGTTATCATTATCCGAAAGCTATTTAGTTGTATGGTGTTGATCTCATACCGGAAAGGTCTTTGTCGAAGGCAACATCATGATGCCACGTCGGAGTTATCCAACATTCTGACGGCCAGTGTATTGCGAATGCATGTTACGTATAGGGGCACAGGAGCAGTATTTTCTACGCAAAAGAAACATGAGGCACCCGAGGTGCTACAATTCCTCAACCCCTTAACAGTCTAGATCAAGATGTTTTTATGGGTGTAGAAGTTTGGATGCGTAGCAGAGAGTTATGGCATGCGAAATGCAAACCCAAGCCACAACGGATGGATACACTGACACCCGGACGGACGGACAATCGAAATCCAGAATACCCCCGACTATGTACAGGGGTTAACGTGAAACAAAAAATTATTATTAATGAGCCATATAAAAAGTTTGCAATAGATTCATAACAGATACGCAACAACAGTAAAAAATAAGGAAATTCCTGATATTTTTGTCCCACATATTTTTCATTTCATTTCGCGATGATTTTGACAGTGAGATCTAATTACCAAAACAAATGAAGATAATAATCAGCCGAGCGAAGAAACTACCTGGCGCCAGTCGGGAACCATTACAGAGAGCATTCAAGGCTTCCAAAAAATAAAGGAGCAAAGGTTTCCGAGGTTTAGTTGCGCATTACGACATCAAAACATGCGGCAGACCAGCACAAATTTGAAATCCAGGTAACCCAAACAAGAGTTACACCAACAAATGTCCATGTAACTGTTTTATATTCACGTAACCCCAAAACAGGTTGTGCTATTTTCCTTTGGGTAACCCATTTAACACGTTGAATAATTCCATGTGTTATGAGGGAGAATATGTTCATCACAGTCCTGGACGTTTGGCCTCCTTCTCGACTGCTTCACAGTTTATGCTGCATATACTGCAGCAGAGTAATGTCAACCGTCACTCATAGGTCAAATCTTCTGTGAACGGCCATTTTTTGCTTTCACAGAAACAGATTCTTGTGTCCAACTTGACTCACCATTTGTCACTTTTAGATTCCGTCCAATACAGTCCTTGTCTTTTGTAAAAACATGGTGAGCTATAAAAAGTGTACCTCAATGTAAATTAACCACGGGGAGCTAAACATCACTTTTGCGAAGGGAGTGATTTGTTTTGTTCTTCCTATCATATTATATTTCTCATTAAATAAGTCCATTTATTTTCAAACAAAAAAATAATGGAAATAAAATATTGGAGGTGAACGTAACAACCGCTCCAAGAAAGAAACCGTTTCGAGACCGATTCAGTATATTTTCCACACCTCCTGATCTCGATGGGAAGATAGTGCAAATATTTTGTTGTGAGAGTAGGATGACAGAAATGTTTGAATATCTTACCACTAACACTTTCCTGACGAAGTTTCATGACTTCCTGCACCGGTTTCCACCGCCCTTTAATGTTGTTCTTAATTGTTGCCTGTATATGTGGAGATTGTGCCGGTGGACGTTTCGCCCTCTGTACAAATCATTGTGATTGCATTTTTGTGACTTGTAAATATGGTGGAGAATGACGCGCTTGGTCGCTGTCGGGTCTCAAAGGTATTTGTTCTGAATACGATCTTGCATTCTATAAATATTTCCTCTATTGGGCCGTTTTGTGTATATGATGGCTACATAGATCTAAAACATCTGTATCTAATACCGCCCCGCCGTTACTAGGGGCCATGTGGTCATAGCATTCAAGATATCCACATGAAAAGCGTGGCTGAGATACAAATCATCACAGGGATCACTTTTGGTTCTACTGATGTTTTTAGAAATATGTAGTCAGTATATTTATCTGTGGGTTCATATGACTTCTTGTCAGTACTCCGGCATCGTTTCCCACACCCTTTTAATGTTGTGCTAATCATGGCATTTTCGTGCAACATTGTGGCTGTACGGTGGACACAAACAAAAACATACAAGCAGAGACGATTTCTTAAATTATAGTGAGATCAATTAAACGCATTAAACATTAAATAGGTGGTGGTACGATCCCATCGTACTGACAACAAGTCATATGAACTATGGACAAATATAATAAGTGCCCAGTACATTTGTTTCGTTTGCCCGATATTGTGCGCCAGCTCATTTGAAGTTCATAATCTTTCTCTACCTGGCACTTAATATGTTATCACTGTATCCCTCGCCACCCCCACGCCTCCTTCCTGTCATCTGATGGATCTGAAAAGGCTACGAAAATAAGAGCCTAACGGTTATCAGCTATAATGTGCTGTAACTTTGCCGAAAAGGTAGTTGAACATATTCAACAATCATCCCATTTTACATATTTTCATCAGCAACAATGGGACAAATTTATGCTTACATTCATGCCTGGAACGCCGGTTTTTCTCTGGTATTGAGTAATAAAGAAGCTGTTGCTCAGGTGCTTACGACGCTATTTTTCACATTTTAACTTGTTTTTCCTATTAGGATATCTTCCTTTCCTAGGTTAAGCATGGAGACTTCATTTAAATGTCCTCAGTCGATAATTTTACTCAACAACATCCATCCAATTTCAAATTGATAAATAAATCAAATAGTTAGAAAATGGGAAACAGGCAAATAATATTTATTTTTTATCAATATGCTTCACAATCAGTGCTATTCCCTATGTTTTCTGGGTCATCAAATGAAGCACGGGTCTGTCCACTTGACATTGTCTAGAGCTAAATAATGCACACGAACCTATGAATTTCGTTCGTTGACTTTACAAAGAATATCATATGGATTAAGAATACTGATCAGCGGTACGGATTTGATATTTTTGGAACATCGTGTTGACCGCTTCTCTCTTGCAGGAAACTAGCCTATGTTTATGTATATGCTGTTATATGGAATATGTCTTTGGATTATGGACGCGGAAATTCATATACTCATATGAACAGTCACAATCAAAGCGTGACTGAGATACATCATTCTTTAGATGACGACTTTACAACGAATATTATGGATTAAGAATACTGATCAGCGATACGGATTTGATATTTTTGGAACATCATGATGTCTTGTCGGCATCATTGAAAACTGTTGACCGCTTCTCTTTTGAAGGAAACAAGCCTATGTTTATGTATACTACATCTGTCTTTTTGAATTTGGTGCTAATACTGTTATATGGAATATGGAATAGGTCTTTGGATTATGGACGCGGATATTCTCTAATGGACGACGGCTGAATTATGAATGACGGACCAGACGCTTGTAATTTGATGAATGACGGCTGAATAATGAATGACGGAACAGACGCTTGTAATTCGCCTTTTGTTTTCCCTCATATTTTAGATACTAATGCAAAAGTTATACAAACAGCTAAATACTATTATTATACAATCGTCTAGTCCGCTAGACTTTCCGCGTCCATAATCCAAAGATCTAATTCCAATAACAGCGTTAACACCAAATTCAAAGAAAGTCATAGTATACATAAATATTGGCTAGTTTCCTGCAAGAGAGAAGCGATGAACAGTTTCCAATGAGGCCGACATCATGATGTTCCAGGGGCGGGAGAACAGCGGGAACAATACTTTTAGCGGGACAAAAAAAAAAACGAAAAAAAACGACACAAAACAAGACCGAGTGAAGCGAAAAAAATCTATTTCTGTATTGAATGCAGATTTTACTTTCCAATATGCAGGAAAGGCATTCGTGCTCATTCACATTCATAAGCTGAACTGTAACTTCGGCTCCCCAACAAGTAGAAAACACATTTGTGTCTGTGCCATGGTCAAATCTTAATGAACCTTTCGCTTGAAACGATATATATTTAATATTTAAATTATTTATATTTCCGAACATCATAATTTGCTAGACGGCGAATATCTAATAAAAAAAAACAGGCAAAACAAACAGAGCGTACAATGGCGGAGATTTATAGTTTTATTTCTCGCAAATACGCTAGAACGCGTCTCTGACCATCTAAGACCCCTGGAGCTTCCGGGGCCTACGCGGCCCCTGCACCCCCTCCAACTTGTGCTGTGATAGTGGCCTCTCCAATCACAAATCGCTTCCGCCGCGCCTGTGTTCCAAAAATATCAAATCCGTATCGTTTATCTGTATTCTTAATTTACACCAGTCGTTTACCTTAAGAACGAGAATTTTGGGGAATGACAGACAATTGGTAGTTTGAGGTCGAATTTATTCGATTTTGGAGGCAATGATTTGCTGTACTCTAACAATGAAACAAAGAAGAAATTGATCACCCATTAATGGTATTCAAATTACACATTCTTCTTCCGAGAATAGATGTATTCTATGAGATTTGTCCTTCTGGCACACTTCACACAGGCACAAGAATACACCCATCGTTAGCCATATGTTATTGTCGTCTTAAGTTTATCAAGAACAGAAATGGTCAGCTCAACCACCAGGCTATGACATTGATCCGTCAGAGACCCACTTGGATGTCATCTGATTATCCGGATTATATGTTAGACCAGGAGATTGAGAATCGAGAGTAAGAAGCTTACTCCTAATTGGGACATTAATGACTGTTGACGTTCAGATAACAGTATGAATTATAGTCTATATACATATATAGAACACTCTATGGTGTTAATTACAATACATTGTGGTTTTCATTCTAAACTTAATTTCATCATTGACTTTGCTCCATTCTTTTACACAGTGCGTCGTCCAGAAAAAAAATAGAGCTCTTGGAAATCTGTGCCTCTAACAATGCACCAATTGCCTATCAGGGTAGGTTCGCAGGCTTTGCCCCAGCCACACTAGGCTGTTATCAAAATCTATTATTTGTTTCAATGTAAAGCTGTTCTCGTTTCTTATGACAGTCCATGGTCAGGCTAGGGTGTCTTGGTCTTCTGTAGCCGAGTTCTCTGAATTGGATCGGATGGGCAAGATGGGGTCAACTATTCTTTGGCCAGGCCGGTCCGCTTGTGGGTCGGTGCTGTCGGGGTCATTTCGACTTAGATTCCTGATATAGCTATGCAGAAAGATATATTACTGAGATTATACAAAATATACAATTCACTGTTGGAAACCTATAACACTCTATAATGACTGAGACAGCAAACACACTCAACAATACCTCTAAACTTGCTGCTCTCCATACTGCTTTTTGGACATGAAAGCTACATGTATGACCTATCGAACTGTCTAATAAAATTCATATATAACAATAAATCTGCTAATTACCATCTGACAACTAAATAAATCTGCCGGATACCATCACAATGATGCCTCGGTCTAAAGTGAGTATCTCTGGACGTCTGTTCTAACAGCTAGCACATTTTAAAAACCCAAATTTCGGTATGAAAAAAATATCTGTTTATCACATTGTTTCACCAATCTATGAGTTGATTATTAAGTTTTAGAGGATAAATCGAATTTTGTTTAACTTTTCGGCATCTTGGAAAGCTATAAGCATTTCTGTTTTATTTCGTTTGTGACCATTCTAGCGGAAGTTCGATATATATTGTCCATTCGAGCGAAACAGAGCCGGCATTCATAAAATATGTAGGATGACGTCACCCTCCGTAGCTAGATGACGTCACCCTCCGTTGCTAGGTCATTTCGCCAAATATGATATTGACGGCCCTCATTTAAAGACAACTGGTGAGCTCATATACCAAGAACCGTTCGAAGCGTGTGCGTGGAAATAAGACTTGGTTTACGATGATATCCACACAAATTGTACTATTCAAACATAAAGGAACTCATACTGATTATAGTTATTCTGAATAAATATTGTATTACAAGCGTCTAGTCCGGCATTCATAATTCAGCCGTCGTTCATTAAAGAATATCCGCGTCCATAATTCAAAACTCTATTCCATATTCCATATAACAGCATTATCACCAAATTCAAGAAGACAATCACAGTATACATAAACATAGGCTAGTTTCCTGCAAGAGAGAAGCGGTCAACAGTTTTCGATGATGCCGGCAAGACATCATGATGTTCCAAAATATCAAATCCATATCGCTGATCAGTATTCTTAATTCATATGATTATGTAGGTTATCTCACATGTAAGCCCACTATTGGCGTGAAGTGGTATTACTAAGCCAACTTGTGTTTACTGTGCCACTAACGTCTGCATTTATACAATTTATACCATTCAGCTAACATGTGTACAAATGAAAATATGTAAAAATACAATTTTTAAGATACGACATTCAATGTAACCAGTCATCGTCCATAAGATTTCCAGCGTCCGTAGACGCCAAGAGGGTGAGCAGCATATGTTTCGTACCATATCTGTTGCCACGAGGGGATTAATTTTCTCTACATGATGACTGTACATGGCCAGTCACACATGTCCAGTTAATCATATCACAGATATTTACATGTATATCGTCGCTATATAGTCGAAATACTGCTGAACGCGACAGTATACACTAACTCACTCTTCACTCACACTTCGCGTGCACAAGACGATGTTATCACCTATATATAAGGTTCCGAGAGACCTACCACAATTCGAATTTGTGTTCACCGAATATAAAAATACATAATCAAATCTATACGTTGGTGAAAAGACATGATGCACAAAAAACCAGTTCTTTATACCAGAAATTAAGCTTTTAAAAGTAGCTGTCAGACAATAATTCTATAGAGCACCCACTCACTTAATGAACAGCCTTTCAGAAAAATGAGTTCCTATATTGCCATTTAATCGCACAAAAACCGACAGTTTGTCTTAGAATCGTTATCATGTTAATGCGAGGTCAACTTTGAAAGAGATAAACTATTTATTTTAGTGTTGCTGGCTACGTTTGCTCTGTAATCTTATTTGAGATTAAAAGAGTGTTTTGTTAGCAATTTGATGGTGATATGTGATATCCCGGATGGCCTTTCCCTGTAGTAGAAGTATCGTGTACCGAACTGCTTCGGATTTTCTCCCTCCTATTAAAGTGCGAGTTAATAATCCTAGTTCTCTGTGTGTTCCAGTTACGGAGTATCTACATGTAAATGCAAATGCTACGCTCTGAAATAGTATAGCTTCAAAGATCCACATGAACAGAGCTGGACCACCTTTAAATGTATTGACATGAATACGTAATGCCAATAACAGTCCGGTAATTAGAAAGCTCATCTAAACTCCACTCAGAAACGATCGTAATCGTGTTCGTGCCCCACTCCTCTTGTATGGCCACAATAATATTGGGAATCTTAATCAAAGAGTTCAACAGATCGGTGCTGATGTCCTCGGACATTTTTCACAGCAGCGTCTGGAGTCAGTAACCTCGCACATGCCAAATAAACCTACCTGGGAAACAGGTTTCGCACAAACTTTGTATGATGTTAATTTTGCCCATTGAATTAAAAACCACCTGACCCGGGTCGTTTTGGGCCTACCCGAGATTGGATAAGGGATATTTCGAACCCCTTTCTCCTAAACATTTTCCCACCAGGAATATAGTTAGGGGCCTGAAACGTCCCACTGTATATACATGATGTTGCCAAGCTCTACAGCAAAATGTAAATAAATTCAAGAATACGGCAATGATGTTGTCGCAGTGACATCATATTCGAATGATGTATTTTTGTTTCGCTTTTTCAGACAGATTTTCCGATTTTTTTAATATTCTTGCTATTTTATCCGCAAAACCTACATAATCAATAAATAATAAGATATAAAGTCACGGAGTGTTAGGTCTTAATTTCTTGTCGTTTGTTAGATAGTTCAACTATCAACAAAATACCGCTTTTAACATCTAATTACATCAATGCTCGTGAATATTTATGTCTAATTCCTCTCAAGCCGGTGCTGAAGGCCGCGTGGTAATGTCATTCAAGATGTCAACACAAACATCAACAATAAAAGGGTGACTGAGGTACACATCATCACAGGTATAATTTTTTGTTCTTGTGATGTTTTTAGATATGCAGTCGGAATATTTGCCTGTGAGGTCATATGACTTCTTGTCGGTGCGCCGGCATCTTTTTCAACCGCGGTATTATGTTGCGTTTAATCTAGACCATTATTTTTGTGATCTCGCTGGCAGTAGTTGATAAATTACATTTTGTATAAGAATAGAAGCGATGCGTGGCCTGCGGATCACTGCAGAATATTTAACTTCCATAGTTGGAAGAGGTCAACAGTTTTCAATGATGCCGGCAAGACATCATAATGTACAAAAAATATCACATCTGTATCGCTGATCAGTATTCTTAATCCATAATATTCGTTGTAAAGTCGTTATCTAGAGAAGGGTGTATCTCAGTCACGCTTTGATTGTGACTGTTCATATGAGCACCATGAGGATCCTGAAGTATATGAGTTCATACCGTCCCTAGTCCCGGGTTAAGCGGAATTAGACACAAGTTACGAAACGTAACGCCATAGGTCTTGCACGCTACGCTCGTATTTTGCTATCAGCATGCGATATGTATCGCCGAATTTGAGAAACTTTGAGTGGAGGCGCTTGGTGGTATAGCCTTGTTTTATAAGTTTCTGCAACAATGTGTTGTGACGTTGATTAAAATCGTCACCTTTAACATAGGATCTAGCAAATGCTACTAGGCGAGATATATAAACGCCATATGCAGGTCCCACTGGAATATTACAGTCCAGAAAGGGATAGTTTACGATGTCGAAATTGTAATCATCTCTTTTGTCAACGAGAGAGAAGGCCCGCTTCATTTTTATATAGATATAGGTCTAAATAGAATGTGCCTATAGGTCTATCTGTAGTTTCCTTCAAAGCCAGTGAAGGTAGATATATATCCTTCACTGCGTCATTTATATAGCGATTATCCACAGCGAGAAGGTCGTCTATATAGCGTTTGGCGAATGAGAAGGAACGGGTTTTGAATGGATCGGCTTTTGAAAGCGCCTGCATATAGTCAGATTCATAAGAGAACAGATATAAGTTAGCCAACAGGGGTGCACAATTAGCATCCATTGGAAAACCTATGCTGTTGAAATAGTGTGTTGCCAAATTTCACAGATATTTTTAATGAAAAATTCAAGCAACTCTATCAACAATGAAACATCCCATGAATGATATCTCTTGTATGTAGTAGAGCTAAAGAAAGCTTTATGGCTTCCGACATTAATATATCTACGATCAGTTTTCTTGAACACGGATACTGTTAATGAACTTAGACGGTCAATCAGGTTCTGATGAGGGATTGTAGTATAGAGAGTCGAGAAATCCTATGTGGATACATGTCTGTACGGTATGTGACCTTTAGCATCAAGTTCTTCCGTAAGACATTTTGAGTTTTTCAGTTTTTAGAAATAGTGGCGCAATACCTTTCTCACATCTGACGACGATACAGCTCACCAATCTCCAATGTACGAGTTGTCACAGCGAAACAGCTCACCAATTACCAGTATACGAGCTGTCAGAGCATTTCCATCATAGCTCTCTAGATTTGTATCTAATACCGCTTATGCCGGTGCTAGGGGCCGTGTGGTCATATCATCCAAGTTGCTACATGAACAGGTACAATAAAAGCGTACCTGAGATACAACACATATCACGAATTGTTAGATTCTTGGTATGTGGTTTATAATAGGTTAACCAGAGGACTATTCTGTGAAGTCATGTGACGCAGTCAGTATGTCGGCACCTCTTCCCACTTCCCTTATATGTGTTGTAATTTACCTCCTGAAGGGCCCTCGCCAACAGGGTTGAAAGAAGCTTGGTGGTGCAGCTTCTAGAACCAGCTATGAATCTAGATTTGTATGGTGATTTATACATTTTGGGAGTCCAGTATACTTTTGGTATGTCGTTATGATTGGTTGAAGAGAAATACCTCTTTCCCTGAGAAACGTTTTGTGATTGTTAAATAAATGTTCCAGAGTAAATGCAGTTTGGGAGTAAATAGACGTATTTGATGATGATATGTTTACACTCATTCTTTAACCAGCACCTGGTAATAGTAATATCTACATATGGATATTATATTATTTGGAGCTTTGTCTGCTGGGACTATGACGAATTTACTCCGGGATTTGCTAGAACTTCTTGCGAATTGAGGTTTCTCAGTACTTGTTTTGCTTGGGGAATGGTACTTCTGTCAATATGGCGGATTGTTTCAACGACCTTGCTCTTGGTGAGGTCCAGCTAATCAGCGAGTACGTACTGTTATATTTTTCTCGCATAGACCAATCAATAACGTACTGTTCCAAAGTAAACCGGACTATCTTCTGGTCGGCCTTCAGATTTATTCTTCTCGGCTCTCTATATTTAGGTCCTTTCATCAGGAGTAATCTTACGTTCTTGTCACTAAATAACTGCTATCGCCTGCAGCAGGTCCTGATAATATTCATTATTACGCCTGAGAGTAGATTTTTCATCCCATAAATAGGTCGTATTAGGTCAGCCACACACCACATAGGAATCACGTGATTCCAATGTTTACGCTACCATAGTGACAAGTGGAATTTGACGTAGCCTGCCCTTCAAGGCAACGTCACCAGGCGACACGTCACGAAACGAAGAGCTACGTGACACCAATGGCTTTGTGACGTTGAGCGTCAGCGTTTGCTCTTTGTTGCCGTCGCATTTAATTGTTGTTGCCGTTGCTTTTTCGGCTTATACAAAAACTCTTCGGCATAATAAAATCGTTATGATTCTTATCGGTCGACGGTTCGACCGATAAGTACTCCCCACACTGGCCATGTAAATAGTTCGTATGCCCCCTCAAAGAAACATCCATAACTGATAAAATTTAAAGAATCCGACTCTTTTTCCACCTTATGGAATTCGTAGTAAACCACACATTGTTGCATCCGGTTTTAGTCTTGATCAGATTTTACCTAACAAACATTTGTCATTTCCACCTTGGCATTTACCGAAACCTCAAGTATTACATTGACGAATTTAAAATGGCTGATTCAAGCCAACATGTGTATCGGCAAAAATTTGGTCTAATGAGAAAAAATATGAATCGCATCGGGCTATTATACTGATGGTTCCAAAGACGGTGATAGAGCGGCATGTGTTACTATTTTCAGTTCCAAATCCAAAACCCATCGATTACCAGACAAGAGATATTTTTGCTTCTGAAACCAACGCTCTTTCGAGGTATTGGGTAAAGGAAATTCAAAAAGTATGTCATCTTCTCAGTCATTTCCATGTCTTCGGGCGATCAAGAATAGATCTTCAACTCTTCAAATCCTCACTCTATTCTAAATATTCTAAGATTTTAAGAACTATAGAGTTCATCAGTAATTTAATGTTGGTTTCGGTTGGCTTCCTGGAGTCGTGGAGCTCAGTATTATATTACTATATAATTATATTAATAGCGATTTCAGAACTTGTATCTGTGCCTATATGAGAAAGCTGTTTCAATCTTTGTGGCATGTTGAGATTAATAATAAATTTCATGAGTTAAATAAAGCTATAGGTTATACTCATCTTAGCAGACAAACGCTTTTTAATAAGACTATAATCAAGCGTTGTAGATTCGGTCATTCACAACTGACTCATGGTGATTTATTATAAATCAACCCCGTATTCCATATCATGAGAAACTCTCATTTAAACATATTTTGATCAATTGTATACATAATTTAAGGGAGGCTAGGTTGAAAGATGTTTGGTGGGGTGAGAGATAGTTTTTGATCTTGAGGTATTTGAAAGGTATAGGCTCGTTAAATAAATTTTATTGTATATACCAGTTCGTTGATGCGTTATTCATCACTGTTAGATTGTTGTTGGATTGTTGACTTGCCTTATCGTCGTGCTTAGGCAGAGTTTTATTTGGTCGCCGCTGTAGAGCTCAGTGAATTGTTCCTAATTCTCCTCTCTCTCTCTCTCTTAGCAATGCTGACTTTAAATGGCGTGATCACACGGTCAATAATGCCTGTTTAAACGGAACTAAATTCGCTAGCGTAAACCGTTTGTCCATTTACTACCATCTGGGAACTGCCTCAGATACCACCCTATTCACCTTTAAATGACGAGAGTTGAACTTGCAGATGTTCCTGGCTCCAGTCGATGTTAAATTCATATTGATACACCTTTTTCCCTTCGTCTATGTCAACATCCCGAACAAATACTTTCCTGCCTCCAATGGGCATTTTATGCCTGTTTTGATTTCTGTTTCAGAAGTCACACCTAGTAATGTCACAGCTATCATGACAGAGTTTCACTACCTTTAATTTAAAACTCTGGCATTATCAGTCGGACAAACTTCATATATCCGGTCCCCAGTCAGCGTTATATGCCCTTTTGTACTGCTCATCTTCCATCACTTCGGATAGATTCTAAAAATATCCTAAGCACAACTCCGACGGCAGCTAGGGCCACACTTGCTACAGCGAGTCAGGTACCTATTATGTTCCCGGTCCCCCGGTGGGCGTTAAGTACCCTTTTACTTTCTTTAAGTCACTTTCTCTAGCGCTAAAGCAATCCTGATCAAGTTCTACAGCTTTTTTATGAAACAAAAATTCCGGTCGCTAATGGGCGTTGGCTGCCCCATTTGAACTGTTTTTGTTATTTTAGGTTACACACAGGGGCATTGATGAAGTTTCATGGGTTTCCGTTTACCAAACACACAAACAAAAAAATAAATGAGAGAGAGAATTAAGGTTTAATGTCGCGTTCAGCAATATTTCAGCTATATAGCGACGATCAAACAAAATTCTAAGTATTCAAGTTAATAACTCAGTAAACTAATGTATTAAAAACATGTACATACATTAAAATTTATACAACAAACCGATCTCTCTCAAATAATCTAAA